>JBBPBX010064270.1:0-20300 GCA_038048925.1 Garcialebias charrua | reverse complement strand
GAAGAGAGAGCTGAGTCAAAAGGCAAAGCTCTCAATTTACCGATCGATCTACGTTCCCACCCTCATCTATGGTCATGAGCTTTGGGTTATGACCGAAAGAACAAGATCTCGGATACAAGCGGCTGAAATGAGTTTTCTCCGCAGGGTGGCTGGACTCTCCCTTAGAGATAGGGTGAGAAGCTCAGTCATCCGGGAGGGACTCGGAGTAGAGCCGCTGCTTCTCCACATCGAGAGGAGCCAGTTGAGGTGGCTCGGGCATCTGGTTAGGATGCCTCCTGGACGCCTCCCTGGTGAGGTGTTCCGGGCATGTCCCACCGGGAGGAGACCCAGAGGAAGACCCAGGACACGCTGGAGGGACTATGTTTCTCGGCTGGCCTGGGAATGCCTTGGGATTCCCCCAGAGGAGCTGCTTCATGTGGCTGGGGAGAGGGAAGTCTGGGACTCCCTACTTAGGCTGCTACCCCCGCGACCCAACCCCGGATAAGTGGAAGAGAATGGATGGATGGATGGGTGGATGGATGGATATACTGTATATATATAATTACTGTATGTGCATGTTAGTTTATATTACTACCTTGAAATACTTAGTTCATTCAAATTGATCCTGCTGCTTCGTTGTATTCAACCATGTTGTTGTTTACTCTCTCTCTTCAGGACATTGTGAATATTATAATTACTTTTTCACTTTGCATGCTTTTAGTATTATTTCTTTGTTCTTTGATTTTTTAGCAAGTCAAATCAGTTCTTCTCATCCTAAGCATTTCATTGTACTGTTAACTCTGTGTTAACCTGTATATGACAAACAAATTGAACTTGATGGGAGTTCCTCTTAGTCCTTGGTGAACACTGACCATGGATGACAGAGCAGCTCAGTCATGGCCCAGAAACACATCAGGTCAGATGATGCAAATCTGAAAAAAACAAAAAAACAAACAAATAACAAACACAATAAGTGTTCATATTTACCTACACAATGTAAAAAAAACAAACAGAGAACTCTTTATGAGAGTTATGCTTTAAAAATAAATTACATCTCATGAAGTTAAATGTTAAATTGAAGTGAAACTGTTCTGGTGTCACATTAAAGGAAACTGCAGAGAATATTTCAGATATGTAACAGCCCTGAAGTTACTGAGTAAGAGTTTACAAACATCTTTACAGATTAGAAAACATATGTTAGAATCTGAATATTATTTTAAAAGTATGTAGTTACAAACTTCTAACAAATCACTCATTACTCCAACACCAAATCTACAAGTGCAGTGTCTGGAGTCGAGTCATATTCGAGCTGCTGTGTTCTCCTCTTCGCTGTCCTCTTTGCTGCTCCCCAAAACCCCCAGTCGTGCAGGTGGAAGGGAGAACTTATTCACTGGAACAATGCAGGTACAGCTCCTTTTTTAACCACTGTCTTCTTGATTATGACGTTGGCTCTTGAATATTCTGAGGTTTAAAATGTCGGCTACAAACCCGAGTGTTCTTTAACCGCAAAGGCTAAGTCTTCCCTGTGGTTAGCCATGAATTATGGCATTAAATGTAAAAAACCAAGCGCTCTATTGTACCTGCTATTCACTGGACACAACGGCACACAACAGAACTCACTTGTTGTACCAGTAGCTCGCAGAAGTTTTACCTTTTGTGTCTTTTTCATGGTCTAGTTCTAAGAGCTAACGCTAAAAACAACAGCAGTAGATAGGAGCCAGACGTGATCGACGTGGCTTAAATTTTAACGAAAGTACATCACCACTACCTGTGGCATATAGTCTATTATCCCTAGAAAGCATTACTGTCATCCATCAAGCACATTATTTTATCAACTGAAGTTATTGAAATTCCATGATTTGGTACTTTGTAGATTATAATATTTATCAGTTATGTATAGGGCTCATAATAACACATTACCTTTAAATATCTCCAAAACATTTGTTAAAAGACAAAGTTGTTATGATCTTAAGGGGATAGAGATATTTGTCAAACCAAAATTCAGAACAAGTTTGAAGGGACGTTCTACCTCAATCCAAGAAATAGGATTGTGGAATGGTCTGGAGAGTGATGTTAAAAATGCCAAGTCAATGTGTACATTTAAGAAAAGGATAAAAACTGAATTGTAAAAAAAATAAAAATAATGAAGTAGCTTAATGTGTAATGTATTAGAGTTAGAAAAATTAGAAAGATTTATTATTTTGTTTTGTTACTTGAAGTTTAAGTTTAGGTTTGAGTTGAAGTTCAATATTACTTGAAGTTTAATATTGTTTGAACTAATTGTTTGAAAAAAGGGGCAGATAGAATAAGATTTTTTTCTCTTCTTTCTGCTGCCTTTCATTTTATATTTTGTATTCTTAGCATTTATGGGATTGTTTTGTATTGTTTTTATTCATTAATAAACTTATAATAATGATAATAAAAATCCAGAATGTAATTCAAAATCTTACTTCTAACCTACAAAGCTCTCAACAACCTAGCTCCATCTTGTATTACAGGTCTTATTGTTCCCTATTTTCCTACAGAAGGCCTCTCTGAAAAATCATGAGAAGTCAGCATTTTTATGGTGAAATACCACCTTTAAAATTGTTCTCTTCACAAACAAAAACTCCTGTTTATTTTAAATAAAATTTTTAGAATAACAGAGGCACAGACAAACACTTTATGCTCATTTTAAATACTGAAGAGATTTAAAATAACACTCAAAAAGCATCTTTTATTTGATTTTCAAATTAAACAAATAAAAAAAGATGGAGAACAGAGCATTTCCACATTAAGCTCTTCACATCTCTGCATTTTATACAGAATGGTGTGCACATCTGTACACTTTTAGTTAAAAATGACATTCTTAACGTTATTCTGTGTGCAATTAATGACTCCAGTTTATTTTAAATAAGGAAATATTTAAAATAAACTACAAGCATCTCTCAATAATTTGGAGAAAATTTCAAAACAAAGATGGAAGATGAAAATTATGATGAAGCTTTAGAGATGCTCACATCAACGCCTGAATCATATAGGCAGAGTTTAATTCGAAGAAAAGAAGAACTTCGCCAAAATCGCCTTGAGTTAAATCGTGAAATTATAGATTTCATAACAAAGATGAAAGATGAAAAATCTGTTGAAGGTTCAGAGCTGCTCACATCAAAGCGTGAATCATATAGGCAGAGTGTAATTCGAAGAAAAGAAGAACTTCGCCAAAATCGCCTTGAGTTAAAACATGAGATTAGAGATTTTAACATGGAACAGGGTGCTATAAATGCCCTGATGCATGCTCATGCATGCATGCTATAAATGGGGTGCTATAAATGGTTTTGATGTTCGTCAACTCTGGTTAAAAACAAAACCAGAGCGTGAACTACATTACCAAGAAAAGGTCAAATCCCACTCGCTGGAGCTGGAAGGGACAAGTTCATCAACTCCCTCTCCTAAAATAGGTGAGAAGAAACATGTTTCTCAAGCTAACAAACCACAACATGTTGATGCCCCCTGGAGCAATGACTTATGGTTTAGAAGGACGAGCAAAGTCCCTGCACCTCGGACGAAGCTGCCCGAGATAAGCAAAAAACCACAAACGGTAGGTGTCCGCTCTTTAAGTGACCCTCCGCGGTCTACACCGAGCAAAGGCCCTGCCCCTGCACTGCAGACTAGACAGTCCGGAAGTAGCAAAAGGTCACAGAAGTTCCAGAAAAACGGCACCATACCTCTAAGCTCTGTGGAGATAGTGGACATAAGTTGGTTGTTTGAAAACTTGAATGAGACAGAGGATGCCCCCCATCACCTTTAACAACACCCCCATCATCATTGGGGACTGCTATTGGTTCCTCGGCACCACCATCACCCAGGACCTCAAGTGGGAGCCAACCATCAGCTCCCTCATCAAAAAGGCTCAGCAGAGGATGTACTTCCTGCGACAGCTGAGGAAGGCCAAGCTGCCGGCCAAGCTGATGGTGCAGTTCTACACGGCCATCATCGAGTCCATCCTCAGCGCGTCCATCACAGTGTGGTACGCCGGGGCCACTGTCAGGGACAGACACAGACTGCAGCGCATTGTGCGCTCTGCTGAGAAGGTAATCGGCTGTAGTCTCCCATCTCTCCATGACCTGTACGTCTCCAGGACTGTGAGGCGAGCAGGTCGGATCACAGCTGACCCTTCTCACCCTGCATACGGTCTGTTCGAACCACTCCCCTCAGGCAGGAGGCTTCGGTCAATTGGGACCAGAACCTCCCGCCATAAAAACAGTTTCTTCCCCTTTGCTGTCAGACTTTTGAACACTCATAACCATGTTACCTCATAACTTGCCTTGGTCGCTGTATTTTGTATTTTGATTGGGAATCACTGTATCAGAGTCAGAGAGTCTTTATTGTCATTTGCACCGCATGTGGTACATGTGATGAAAACGAGATTATGTACACGGGGTCCCAGTTACATCCAACAACAAATGCAAGAGAAAAACAGTAATAACATCTAGAATTAACTAAGAAAAACATCAACTAGTAATACACTAAGCCTAATATAGTGGAAATAAACAGCAGCACGAACATGAGTCTGTATGAGCAGATGGTCACAGATGAACACAGCAACAAGAAAACAGATCAGCATCAGCATGATGTGATATTTCACAGTGATTATTCTTATTATTTATTTATTCATGAGTCTAACAGCCTCAGGGTAGAAGCTGTTCCTCAGTCTAGTGGTTCTACATTTGATGCTCCTCAACCTCCGTCCTGAGGGGAGTGGGGCTAATTAAAAAATTAGTTCCACAATTTCTAAAACGCTTATTAATTTTTTTAGGTCCACAATTTCAAAAGCACAAATGTCTTATGAAAATTAGGGGAAGCTAATCCAATCCGCTATTTATATATTTCTATATTATATATATATATATTTATATATATATTTATATATATATATATATATATATATATATATATATATATATATATATATATTTATATATATATTTATATATATATATATTATATATATATATATATATTTATATATAGCCGGCAGCGTTATCAATATTTGCACTACACTGCCAACTGAAAAGTAACAAAAATGATCCTAAAAGGATGAAATTACAAAAATCAAAGGATTTATTTAATACTTTACGTACATATATTCTATTCGGCCACGAAATTAACAAAAAATAGAATGATCTTTTAATCCCTAAAACCACGTTTAAATCTCAAATACACGGGTGTGTCGCCACACCGCATTTATACATAGTAACCCAAATACATGAAACTAACGACTCGCCGTCGAATGGTCGACACAAAACGCACAATAAAATCCTCCGGCCACGTTAATTTGGCTTGAAACAGCGGGGTTTTCTAAGGATTTCCATTAGTAACCCAGCACAACCAACAGGCAGACACAGCGTTAGCGTCTATAGGTAGTCAACAGATTTAATGAAAAGTAACTAAAATACATGAAAATAACGACTCACCGTCGCGTGGTATACACAGAACACACAATAGAATCCTCCGGCCGCGTTAATTTGGCTTGAAACAGCGGGGTTTTCTAAGGATTTATCCAAGTACCCAGCACAAACAGCTAGCCACGGAATTAGCCCCTGAGTTCACCTCTAACCCGGAAGCTGTCGAGATGGAATAGTCCATTTTTAGTAGGGGGATAAAGAAATCAACCGTTTTTTAAATTGCTTATTTAATGATTGTTTTCATCGTAACTATAATTATTTTTATGTTAAATGTAGATTAACAAGCAGGATCAATGTTAGGAATTAGGTGACTGGCCGGGGCGCGGCGGGGCCGGGGCCTCATGCTGATGGGATCCCCAGGCAACGGCATCATTTACCTACATGGTAGATCCAGTCTGTTCCCCCCTCTGCTCCCTCCCCCCTCCAACCCTCCCTCCCCCCTCCAACCCTTCCTCCTCTCTGCTCTTACGGTGGGGAAAAAGGTAAAACAAGCAGCATAAGAGCTTGTAAATAAGTTTATTGGTTTTTACTGATAGATAATTAGTTATTAGCGGTACTGCATTTTAAATAAAAATAGCACAAATCCGCTTATGAATTATAAAAGTTAGTCAATTCACAAAAACGCTGACAAAAAGTTTAGGTCCACTGTAAGCGGAATAGCGCTTTAGCGCTCCCTAGCGTTCATCCGCCCACCTTTGTACATTTGATGCTCCTCAACCTCTGTCCTGAGGGGAGTGGGGCAAAGAGTGTGTGTGCTGGGTTAGTGGGGTCTTTCATGATGCAGGTGGCTTTTTTCCTGCATCTCGAAGTGTAAATGTCTGTGATGGTGGGGAGACTGACTCCAACAGACTTCTGTGCAGCCTTCACCACTCTCTGCAAAGCTTTTCTTTCTGCAGCTGTGCAGCTCCATGCCACATATTGATAAAGGAATAGGAATTGCCAAATTCTTATCAATTCCCATCCCTATTTTATGAGTAATGATGAGTCATCATTACTCATAAAATATTTATCCTACACAACTAAAAACATATTTGCATATATTTCAAAATATTTTTATTTTATTATTTCATTTACATTTTTAATTTTTTAAAGCCTTCAATGTAAAATGGTCCAGAAGTTCCAGTGGGGTGGCGCACTAGCGCCCCCTATTGGCCGGCCGCCCCTGGAGTCCCACATAAAAAAATTAACCACTAAGGATTTTTCCTAGTTTCACAAATGCCAAAGTATTTTACATGAATTTGCCTTAAAGAAAATCCATGTGTTCTAGTTTCTTCCACAAATAAGCCATAGGCAGTTGATAATAATAATTAGTATTTTATTTAAAAGCACCTTTCAAGACACCCAAGGACACTTAACAAACAAACACAGTTCAAACATCAACAAACACAGTTCAAACATCATGATGCACAGTTGTTGTTTGCTGCGTTCAAGTTTATTACCTCCAGAGAAGAAAACAAGTTTCAAATCAGCGTATTCAAATAATAGCTGTAGGTAACGTTATACAAAAGTCATAAAACGAAGTAATTACAAAGTGGAGATTGAGTCCAGGTGGATTACAGATACATAAAAATGGCAAATACTGATTCTCAATACTGGAGCAGACCTAGTGCAGCTATCTGTATGCTCTAAGCCTCATAAAAGTTAATGCTTTATTAGCCCTACAATTATATTGTGAAACATGATCTTGTCCTTACTATTTGCATATCTATTTGAATTTTTTTCTGTCAAATAAATATGAAAAGTCAAGACCGAAAACTTTTTAGTTAAGATGAAAGATATTTTAGCATTACAATGCCTACTTTCAGTAGCTTTGTAGGGATGGCTCCCTCTGTTGGTCTGTCTCCCTCCTTACACGTTGTCTCTCAGGTCTGCATCTCAGGTCTGCGTCTCAGGTGTTGTGTTTATAGTTAATTATGAGGCATATATTAGTCAGCGTTGTTGTGTGTGTCATCGTCGGGTCATTCGTCCTTGTTCCATGGTGTGTCGTGTCTCTGCTTCAGTACAAATAATTATTATTTTATTATTTGTTACAAATAAAGTCCAGTTGATCTTGTATTGAACGCCTTTTTGATTTATCATGTCCTGGACGACTGAGAATCTTCACCAGCATTCTGCTTCAGTACAGCTCCTGGGTTTTGTGAGTACTTCTCGTTCAGTCTTTGTATCACTTGTATCACAGCCACAGTTTGAGCATCAGTCTTAGGTTTCGTTATTAATTATAATTAGATCTTAAAAAGTCTAGTTGTCAATGCACTGATGCGGAGTTGTTCTTCAACCCACAATAAAAAAAGATCACTTTATCAATATGTTCTAAACAATCATTCATTAATTCAACCTTTATTTATACAAGTTAGTCTTTGTGAGCCTCAAGCACAGCAAAAATTAGAGTGCCATACATCAACTCACAGTGTTACATCTTTTTACTGAATTCATATAATTATCATGTATTTTGAGTTAAAATTACATATTGAAAAGTGTTAATATTTTAACTCTTTAATAGTGTTAAATATTTAACACCCTTGGTGTTGTTTAGTGACACCACTAACTCAAAATTGTGTTATTCCCTTTCACTGTGTTATTTTTTTTAACATACATTGTGTTATTTTATGACACATTAAAGTGTATTTTTATAGTATATCCTCTTTCTCTTGTACATCACATGCAACCTGTGCAGCATACCCTCTGACATCATTCAACATTAAACCTTTTACCGCTACCTTCAGATGCATCATCCTCTCTGACACTCTTCCTTGACTACAGTCCTTTCAAACTCCTCCTTCAGGACCACCCCTACTCCATTCCTCTTCCTAACCGCTCCGTGGTCATCCTTGCTGCCCTCCTTCTTAGGCCTCTTGCATACATAAAACATATATGCACCTTCCTTTTCTGCATCATGTCAGTGAACACTCCAGTTGCCTGTCATTGCATCTATGTATAAAGTTACGACTCTCAGTTCTACACTCCTGACTTTCCTCTTCTCCCTCTATCTACTGGCACATGTCTGTTTTTGTGGTCTTTGATCAACAGTTACACAATTTGCTCTGAAACTATACCAGTGGAGTTGGATGCTAACCACCTTTTTGGTATGGTGTTACTTGAAAAACTGCTGTTTGTTTTTGCCAAAGTGTTTTATGTCACTGGGATGAAGCGCTCTTTAATGTAGCACCCATAGACACCAATGTAGTCTGTGACCATCTCCTTGTAAAGTACAGCTGAAATCAGCCCATCTCAAGGCATTCAGAACTTAAAGGCATTCAGAGACTCCAGCTTATTGCAATGACATTTATTGATAAAAACTGCAGTGACTAAGCAATACATGTGTGTTGTTGTCCTGATGCATGCTCCATAATCCAGGTAGATTAATTTAACAAGGTTGAGTCAGGTCCTCTAGATAGATTTTTCTTTGTTGTCTTTCTTTTTTGTTGTTCTTTTTTTAACAAAGAAAAATCAGTTTAGAGGACCCGACAACTCTGTTAGATAAGTGTATTATTCATTAACACTGCTAGGGGGTGCTCATAGTCATTTTTCAGTTTGCAGTATGCATTGTGTAAGAGTTATAAGTTGTATTTGCAGCCCACATCTTGCTCCTGACAGCCACGTTATAGAGTTTTGTTAGCATTTCATTGTTGTCCAGAGTGTTAATTGTATTCCCCTAAAGTTACCACAATAACAACATACATTTCATCTACATTTCCTGCATGTGCTAAAACCATAGCCAGAAGGTCTGATAGCTACATGGTAAAGTGCCACACCACTGCAATTCTGGAGTTGCAGGTTTGAGCCCATGTTGCTTCATGAAGGGCTTTTGGCTTAAAACCAGTGCTTAATTTGAGCTGGATCCTGCCAGAACAAGATTCGGGAACGCTCTCATTTAGACCAGGCGTGTTCCGGAAACTGTTTGCTCAGATCCGGCAACTCAAATCTCCACCCCTAAAAGTCCAAAGTCATCGCACATTTTTATTTTGAACAAGAGGAGACATTGCCCTGTCTGTGGAGTGGATCCAAATCCAAGGGAACTGCCCCCGATGTCCACGCGATATTGCAGAGTCGCGTAAGCCAACACAACCCCACAACATCCAGAGCCCTAAGGAACTCAGGGCGAATCTCATCCACCCCCGGAGCCTTGCCACCGCGGAGCTTTTTAACCACCTCGGTGACCTCAGCACCAGAGATTGGAGAGCCCGACCCAAAGTCCCCAGGCTCCGCTTCCTCAGTGGAAGACGTGCCAGTAGGATTGAGGAGGTCTTCGAAGTATTCCGCCCACCGACTCACAACATCCCGAGTTGAGGTCAACAGCACGCCATCCCCACCATAAATGGTGTTGGTCGCGTACCGCTTTCCCCCCCTGAGACGCCGGATGGTGGACCAGAATCGCCTCGAAGCCGTACGGAAGTCATTCTCCATGGCCTCTCCGAACTCCTCCCACGCCCGAGTTTTTGCCTCAGCAACCACCCGAGCCGCATGCCGCTTGGACTGCCGGTACCTATCTGCTGCTTCCGGGGTCCCACAGGCCAAAAAGGCCCAATAGGACTCCTTCTTCAGCTTGACAGCATCCCTCACCGCCGGTGTCCACCACCGGGTTCGAGGGTTGCCACCACGACAGGCACCAACAACCTTGCGGCCACAACTCCGATAAGCTGCCTCGACAATAGAGGCGCGGAACATGGCCCACTCGGACTCAATGTCCCCCGCCTCCCTCGGAACGTGTTCAAAGCTCTCCCGGAGGTGGGAGTTAAAGCTCCGTCTTACGGGAGACTCTGCCAGACGTTCCCAGCAGACCCTCACAATACGTTTGGGTCTGCCAGGTCTGACCGGCATCCTCCCCCACCATCGGAGCCAACTCACCACCAGGTAGTGGTCAGTTGACAGCTCCGCCCCTCTCTTCACCCGAGTGTCCAGGACATGCGGCCACAGATCAGATGAGACGACAACAAAGTCGATCATCGAACTGCGACCTAGGGTGTCCTGTCCTAGGGTGACATGCTTCTCATTGAATTGATAAAGCTCCCCGGATGGGAAGCAAAACGTTTTCTGTAACAAATAAAGTCCAGTTGATGCTGTATTGAACGCCTTTTTTGATTTTATCATGTCCTGGACGACTGAGAATCTTCAGAGTCAGAGTCAGAGAGAATTTATTGTCATTTGCACCGCATGTAGTACATGTGTTGAAAACGAGATTATGTACACAGGGTCCCAGTTACATCCAACAACAAATGCAAGAGAAAAACAATAATAACATCTAGGATTAACTAAGAGAGACATCAGCTAGTAATACACTAAGCCCTAATGTAGTAGAAAAACATCATTATAAACAGCAGCACGAACATGAGCAGATGGTCACAGATGAACGCAGCAACAAGAAACAGATCAGTATCAGCATGATGTGACATTTTGCAGTGTTTATTCTTATTATTTATTTATTCATGAGTCTGACAGCCTCAGGGTAGAAGCTGTTCCTCAGTCTAGTGGTTCTACATTTGATGCTCCTCAACCTCCGTCCCGAGGGGAGTGGTGCAAAGAGTGAGTGTGCTGGGTGAGTGAGGTCTTTCATGATGCAGGTGGCTCTTTTTCTGCATCTGGAGGTGTAAATGTCTGTGATGGTGGGGAGACTGACTCCCACAGACTTCTGTGCAGCCTTCACCACTCTTTGTAGAGCTTTCCTCTCTGCAACTGTGCAGCCTCCATGCCACACGTTGATGCTGGAGCACAGGACGCTCTCCACTGCACACCTGTAGAACGAGGTGAGGACTGGGCTGCTCAGACCGGCTCGTCTCAGCCGTCTGAGGAAGTAGAGTCTCTGATGACCTTTCTTGATCAGGCTGGTGGTGTTATTGCTCCAGCTGAGGTTATCATTCAAGTGTACACCCAGGTACTTGTAGCTGGAGACCACCTCCACCGCAGATCCACCTATATACAGTGGGGTGTGGGTGTGTTTGTTCCTTCTGAAGTCCACAATCATCTCCTTCGTCTTCTTCACATTCATGTGAAGGTTGTTCTCTTTGCACCAGCTCTCCAGATGTTCCACCTCCTGTCTGTAGCTGGATTCATCATTATCTGTGATGCATCCCACCACAGCTGTATCATCTGCAAACTTAACAATATGACAGCCTGGATGTGTGGCTGTACAATCATATGTGAGCAGAGTGAACAGAAGAGGGCTCAGCACACATCCTTGAGGAGAGCCAGTGCTGAGGGTGATGGTGGAGGAGGAGAAGTTGTGGATCTTCACGGACTGTGGTCTGTTTGTTAAGAAGTCTAAGACCCAGTTACAAATAGAGGGGCTTAGTCCAAGTGTGGATAGTTTGTCTATCAGAGTTTGGGGGATCATGGTGTTGAAGGCAGATGTGAAGTCCACAAAGAGCAGACGCACGTATGAGTCCTTCTGATCCAGGTGGGTGAGAGCAGTGTGGACCACAGAGGAGATGGCGTCCTCTGTTGATCGGTTCTCACGGTATGCATATTGATGAGGGTCCTCGTTGATGTTGACGGCTGTCTTGATGTGGGACATGACCAGTTTCTCAAAACATTTAGCGACTATCGGGGTGAGGGCCACCGGTCTATAGTCATTCAGACCAGTCACTGTGGAGCTCTTTGGGACTGGGATGATGGTGGCGGTCTTCAGGCAGGTGGGAACTGACTCCAGTGCAAGTGAGGTGGTGAAGATGTCAGCCAGCACCTCACAGAGCTGGTCCGCACATTCCTTCAGAACTTTCCCTGGGATGTTGTCTGGACCCGTAGCTTTATGAGGGTTGATCCTTCTGAGACTGCCTCTCACTTCTGCTGCGGTCACTTTGAGGTGCTCCTCGTCTGGTGATGAGGTGAGTCTGGTGCTAGTTGGTCTGTTTGGATCATCAAAACGTGCATAAAACTTATTGAGGGCATCAGGCAGGGATGGGTCCCTGGGGCATTGTTTGCTTTTGCCCTTGTAGTCTGTTAAGCATTTGATGCCCTGCCACATGCTCCGTGGATCATGTGAGGTGAACTGTCCCTCGATCCTCTGTGCATACGCGGCTTTGGCCTTCTTTATGCCATCATCCAGTTCTCTCCTGCACTTTCTCAACTCCTCAGTATCTTTAGACTTGAATGCAGTGTCCCTGGCTGCCAGCAGGGTGCGGACATCCTTATTTAGCCAGGGTTTTTGATTGGGGTAAAATTTAACACACTTTCTTATGGATACATTTTCAGCACATGTACTGATGTAACCCAGGACTGAGGAAGCATAAAGTTCCAGGTCAACTGAACTTCCATTCGTAGCTGCCTCTTTGAAGACAGACCAGTTTGTGTTTTCAAAGCAGTCTCTTAGCATGGGGGAACTATCTTGGCGCCACGATGTGATCACTCTTTGTTCCGGCATCGAACGTCTGAGTGGGGGGAGCTGTCTAGGGACCAATAACAGGGAGCGATGGTCGGAAGCCCCGAGCGGTGGGCGTGGCTTCGCCGTGTACGCCCCCTTCACATTCGTGTAGACCTGGTCTAGTGTCTTATTTCCTCGTGTTGCTGTGAAAACGTGCTGATTGAAGGTTGGAAGGATGACACGTAAATCTACGTGATTGAAGTCCCCGGAAACAATGAAAAACCCCTCAGGATATTTACACTGCAGCGAGGTGAGTAAGTCATGAATTTCTCCCTGGGCGTCGTTGGCATTAGCATCGGGTGCTATGTAAACATTGCTTATTATTATCGCTGAATAGTCGCGGGGAAGATAATGTGGCCGACATCTTATTGTTAAAAGCTCCACAGCAGCTGAGCAGATCCTGCTGATAACGGCACAGTTCGTGCACCAGTCTTTGTTAACGTAAATGCAGACGCCTCCGCCTCGCGTTTTCCCCGTAGTCTCGATGCACCGGTCCGTTCTGAAAAATAGTTTATTATCCAACTCATAAACAGAGTCAGGAGTGTCTTCATTGATCCATGTTTCCGTGAGACAAAGCACCGAACATCTCCTCATCTCCTCCGACGTTGTTACTCTCAGACGAAGCAGATCCATCTTGTTGTCGAGCGAACGCACGTTGGACAGAAAGAGAGCCGGCATCGGGGGTCTCCCGGTTTTAGCGTCTGCCCGTAGTCTCGTCATTATTCCTGCTCGACAGCCACGCTTTTTCCCTCGAGAGCACCGCTTCCTTTTCTTTCCTCCGCGCATCTGCTTCCAGAAAGATGATCTAAGCAGATCCAATCTTCCGAGCTCTGATTTGAGTTCGTTGCTGATTTCAGCTGTGCCTTGTGGTAAATCCGCTCCAATTCTCAACAGCTCAGTTCGGCTATAATTCACCCGCAAAAAACGCGCAGAGTCAGGTACAAAAACACTATTAAAACTACTAAAAACTGGGGATGTTCTGGGAGCCCATGAAGCTGCTACTGGTCTGAGCGCGGCCATCTTGGTCAGTAATTCACCAGCATATTGTCAAAATAACAGCAATCTAAAATGTCGAAAACACAATTTACTTTCATAAAATAAATGAATGGATGGATTGTCCTTAGACAACCAAGAATTGAAGAACTTGAAGGTAGTGGTAATCGAGACTGGAGCAGGAGGAGCAATAATGAGCATGTAGCTGGTGCAGGATTTAATTCAGCTAAGAAGAGTTTGGTTCGGGCAGTGCAGTGTGTGCAGGTGTGTGTGTGTGTGTGTTTGTATGGGGTGAGGTGGGGTAGGACGCTTGACAGAATCGGAGCTGCTTGGCTTGTTGTTGTTGCTCTCTAAAATAGTAATTTCAATTCAACCTTTTATTTATACGAGTTGTTAGTCTCATTGAGCCTTGAGGACTCATTTACAAGAGAGACCTGTTTTTAATAAATTTAATCAAATGTTTACAGATGTTTTACAACCTGTTAAAATACAACAAAATGCAGGAAATGGCATCTCATTTATTCCAAATTTTCTGGGGGAGGACCCACAGCACCTCCCGCTGGACCTCCTGCTATTTATGATCCGGCATCAGTTGGTTTACAAATTAAGCCCTGCTTAAAACTATTCCCAAATCTGCCCGTTAAAATGCTGTGCTAAACCCTTAAGAAGGGAACAGCCAAAAGCTGCAAAAAATATAGGCAAAACTCATTGGACACCTTTGTAGATCACTCTGAATCATTTGTTATTGTGATTTGTTCAGACTAACTTGTCAATAAAATGCAAAAATACCTTGAAAAAATGAAGAGGCATAGGAAATAAAAGGTACTGAAGCAAAAATACACATATATGCAATGCACTGATATTTTAATCATTATGTCTGTTTTGAAGAAAAAAAATAAAAAAGGTGTTCCAGGCAGGTTTGGTCACTTCTATTCAGACACTTCTTGCCACATCTGCAATCACATCAGCATTCATGACAGTGTGGGAAGAACCCTCCTCTACCTCAGAATCATGGTGAAACTGAAACATACAAAAACAATCCATCTGCTTATAGAATCAGTCGGTAGAGAGTGAATGAGGACCTTTACCACCTTATTCATATCTCACCTAGTATGGGTTACAAGCACTGATGTCCACATCCATTGAAACAGCATTTACCATATCTGCACGGTCTGTTCACATCACAATCCTCAACATCACATTGTACAATCCATTGGAATGGACATCGCGGTATGACAGGTGCTGAGAAAATGTAGAAAATTTAGTTTTTTGAATGTAGACAATGTTTTTAAAAACTGCATGAACACAATTATTTTTTACAACTTTTTTGTCACCTAAATAGATTCACCATTATCATTAATGACTACTTTGTAAAATCCTTTTTTTTTTTTTTTCACGTTGAGTATGACAAAATGTCAGTTATCATAGGAATCTGTTTTTAATCACCAACTGCTTAAAGGTAAAGGCTCTCAGGAACCACTACAAATTAAAAAAAAGTTTAATAATCATTGGATGTACATTTTTTTCTCAAAAATCTTTTTATTGTTTTTTTATATTTCAAAAAAGACATACAGACAAGTAACTCACAAATGCACAAAACATTAGACCAAACCAAACGAAAACACAAAAACAACTAAAAACATTCAAGGTGACAAATATTATTCGATTACAGTGAGACAAAAGTACTTTCAATTTGTTATCCCAGAGATAGATGGCAAGATTTTGTCGATGAGATTTATTCACTGTCCCCATGTTAAACGTAAAGTGAAGCCCTTGTTCTCCTTAGGGCTAGACATCCAGTCCTTAGTGATTCAGTTTCATACACTTTTCAATCAAGTGAATACATTTGGACTTAATATAAAGATAACACACTCAATGCTACTATAACAATGAAAGCATAGACTAGCTTAATTTTACCATCAGTCATTCCTCATAAGTATTCGTATTTTCCAAAAAAATCAAAAATGTATCCCATATTTTTTTAAACACATCATATTTACCCTTTATCATAAATGTAAGTTTCTCCAAGGCAAGAGAGCTTGATAATGTAGACAACCAAGTTTTTATTTGAGGCCTAACTGTAGATTTCCAGGCTCTGGCTATACTATATTTGGCCTGGACCAGACAATAAATTATGGATTTTTGATCACTCTTATTTAATTGGATTTGAGTAGGGAAGATTCCTAGGATACACAACCTTGGACACGGATCAATTTTAGTACCGATAATGAGTGAAATTTTGTCCAAAACCTCCTTCCAGAATTTCTGAATCTCTGGACATTCCCAAAGACAATGAGTCAAAGTGCCTTTATCCCCACATTTGGCACATGTGTCAGGATTGTTGGGATTAAATTTATTTAGTAGTGTTGGAGAAATATATGTTCTCATCAGCCATTTGTATTGGATTAATTTAAATTGAGTATTAATAGATTGCGTCTGTGCTTTCAAACAGGCCCTCTGCCATTCCTCTACTGATATATTACATTTCAAGTCCTCACACCATGCAATTCTTTTGTGTTCTGAGGAGGTCTGAGAGCTGTCCTTGATACTGTTATAAAAGCAAGATATTAGACCCTTCCTTAAATGACTGTTTGTTACTCAAATCCAACTCTTCTATAGAAGTAAGAGTGGGTAATACTATCGATTTTTGAGTACTTAAGATGAAATTTCTAACATGCATGAACTTAAAAAAACGTTTATTTGGAATGTTGAATTTCTGTTTCAAATCTTCAAAGCCGACCATAATCCCTTTATCAAATAAATCAGCGATTTTGCGTAAACCCTTTGAATACCATGTTTTAAAACCTATATCTTTCCTACCTGGTTCAAATGACATATTGCCCCAGATCGGAGAAAACTGGGATAATATTGGTGTTTCATTTTTGAATTTATGTACATCGTACCATACTCGGATAGTGTTTTTAACAAAAGGGTTTGAAGTGTTTTTTATTAAATCTTTGCATTTCCTTGAGTATAGATATGAATTTAGGGATAAGGTAGAGGTGTTTATATTTTCTATTTTTACCCACGGCAGGATAGTTGGTGAAAACCAGCAAGATGCACTAGAAAGTTGGGAAGCCCAGTAATACCATCTGAGGTTTGGTACACTCAGTCCTCCTCTGTATAATCCTCCTCTAATAATCATTGGATGTACATTTAAAATTGATTAAGTTTTGGAGTTAACATCATTCAAGTTTACAGCCACAACTAAGCAACATTATATAAAACTCAAACCTGGTCAGATTTTCAGTTTTACATATACTGAAGATAATTTTGGTGTAGTAATAGCTGAGCATGTTCACCAATACATCCTTTAAACAATAATAAAATATTTTGATATTTTAATTCAACTTAGGGGCATTGAATTTTGCTGTTGACTCTGTCTGTTAGTGAATTATCGTGTGAGCTACAGCTACAACCATGTTATACTACTACCACTCCAACATCAATCTAAACAGTAGATGTAAACACATCTGTCTCTGAGATGAATTTTTGTGGGTAAAAATCTAATCTCCATCACTAAACATACAGTAGAAGTAAATTTATTGTAAAACAAAATTTTGATTTCAGAAACTCTATTTCAATCCATCCTAGGACCCACCAGATTCTTCTTGAAACCCTTTAAATGGTTTTGACATGACAATGAAGTTTTTGTCAGATGAATTCATATAATTCAGCTAAACCAGTAGGACATTCAGTATATTGACTTGACCTGGCTTTTTATTTCTACATTTTGTAAGTTTTCGTAGGAAGATGACTTACGTGGAGCAGGAGCAGTAGAGGTGCAGCGAAGATCACAGCATTTTTCAGTTTCAGAGCAATCGTCGTCACTGTTGCAATATAGCCATATTGGTTGTGGTTTAGGACGGCCGCTTGGACAAGCCCCTAGTTTTAGATAAGTGATAGCTTCATGTTAACGAAGGTATCTATTTTCTAGGTTAGTAAGACGAAACACAAAGTGACACAAAAGAGAAATAAACAAACTTACCAGGATTTGTTAGAGCACAGGGCTCAAACAGACAAGCTGCCATCAGCAAGACAGCTACTATTAAACAGTGTGTCCCCATGTTTATTTATCACAGTCAGAAAGGATCTCCTGAGTGCCTGTGTGGATAAATTTCCTGGTAAATAAACTGCAGTCTGAACAGCACAGAGGATGCTGGGTCTTTGTGTCTGCAGAGCTCCTTTTCAAAACATATATAGTAGCAACAGACACACCCAAATCTTCATTACCTTTTTTGAACACATTTTTTAAGTTAATTTGGTAACGAAAGGTTAAGGTTCAAATCACGTTTGACAACTAAATGGATATGTTGCATTCTTTTCTCCATTGTATGTAGAATATTGTTACATTTTTGCACTTTTGTTCATGTGCTCAACTAATTTTTTTAATTGGGTATGGAACACCAAAATGGTCAAAATTAAATAAATAAATAAAACATGAAATGAGAAGAAAAAAAATCATTATTTTATTTCATAATTACGTTTTTCATGGCCTATTTATTTCATAATTGTGTTTTTCATGATAGTTTATTTATTTCATAATAAAACTTTTCAGCAGAATGATTTCATATTTTAATCAATGTCAGTGGATTGGACCTGCACATTAATTGGCTGATACTTCACATCGATTAGTGTTCCTACTCACTGCACAGGTACAGCTAGCCATATTCGCTAGTGGCAACTTACTAGTTCAAGAGTTATGAAGGATGGCAGAGTTGCATGAACTTCATTCAGCTCTGGTTACATTAGCAGATCAAATTGAAAGGATTACATTCTCAGAAGATACATGTTTGAGTCGTTTGGATGATATTTTTTATATCATCAGGATAATAATTGCTCTTCATGATTTTAGCAATTATGATGCTATTTTTGATAGTTTAAGAGCCAGTGAGCACAATGTCTGTCTGGAATGTGCACAACAGGAACTGTCTGGATGTTGAGCACTGAAGACTTCAGTGCTGTCCGGCAGAACAATCGGGGTTATTGCAAAAATTGTTTTCTGTGTGAAGAGAATGGCAGAAGCAAGGATCAGGTTATTTTAATCCATAATTCAATGCCTGCGGGATTGTGTGTATGGCCTTATTCAGAGTCAGAGTTTTTTTTTTTTGTCATTTGCACCACATGTGGTACATGTGATGGAACGAGATTATGTACACAGGGTCCCAGTTACATCCAACAATAAAATGTAAAAGAAAAACAGTAATAACATCTAAGATATGAACTAAGAAAAACATCAACTAAAAATACACTAGGCACTAATTGCCTAAAAACATTACTTCGAACAGCAGCACGAACATGAGTCTGTATGAGCAGATGAGCACAGCAACATGAAACAGATCAGCAGCAACATGATGTGATTGATTTTTTTTCACAGTGATTATTCTGGTTAGTTATTCAAATCTGGTGGTGGAATAGTGAAGTGCAGGAAGTGGTAGGTAGGATTGCATCAAGAATTGACTCTAAGCGCCTTCTTTTTTGCTCTTTCCAATGACCGACTGATGAAGTTAGGCAGGAATATTTGTGGACTATGTTGTTTGCAGATGACATCTGTTGGGAGAATAGGGAACAGGTGGAATAAACTTTGGAGAGGTGGAGATAAGCACTTGAAAGTAGAGGAATGAAAGCCAGCCGTAGCAAAAGAAGTACATATATTTGAATAAGAGGCATGCAGCTGGAACAGTGAGGCTACAAGGAGCAGAGATCACAAAGGTGCAGGACTTTAGGTACTAGTGTTTACTGTTCAGGCAAACAGGGAGTGTATTAAAGATGTGAAAAAGAGAGTCCAGGCCATGGAGTGGATGGAGAAAAGTTTCAGGAGTGATTTGTGACAAAAGAATGGCATCAAAGGCAAAAGGAAAAGTTTAGAAGACAGTGGTGAGATTAGCTATGTTGTATGGTCTGGAGATGGTGACACTGAAAAAAAGACAGGAGAAAAAACTGGAAGTGGCAGAACAGAAGTTGTTGAGGCTCTCCTTGGGAGTGTCAGTGATGAATGCAATTAGGAATGAGATCCTTAGAGGAACAGCACAGGTTGAACAACTGGGAGATAAAGTTAGAGAGACCGGAGTGAGAAGGTTTGGACATGTCCAGAGGAGGGACAGTGGGTAAACTGTTAGAAGGATTTTAGAAATTCAGCTGCCAGATAAATACTTATAATAATAATAATACATTTTATTTGTAGGCGCCTTTCTTGGCACTCAAGGTCACCTTACATTGTCAATCATAAAAAATAAACCAGACACATTATAAACACAGAAAAAACAAGTAAAATGAATTAAAATTAAAATAAGACAATGCAGTTGTTATCATGCATAGGCTACTTTAAACAGGTGAGTTTTGAGTTTGACTTTGAAATGTGGCAATGATTCTGTGTTGCGAATATCAGGTGGGAGTGAGTTCCAGAGCTGGGGAGCAGAGCAGCTGAATGCTCTGCTCCCCATAGTAACAAGACGGGCAATGGGAACAATGAGCGGGATGGAAGAAGAGGATCTGAGGGTACGAGCAGGTGTAACAATTTGAATATCTAC
>JBBPBX010064269.1:0-20300 GCA_038048925.1 Garcialebias charrua | reverse complement strand
CTCCATTCCGTTTACGACGTAAAACCGCCGTCCAGCTCCCAGCTCATGTATCCGACGGCAGCAACCTCTGATCGGACTCGCTCCGTCCAAACCCAGCCTCCTGCTACACCTCAGTCCAGAGTGTTTACAATGGTCTCCCCCTGTAGTATTTTTCCACTCTCCCGTCAAGCTCCGCTGTTTCTACCGTCAAACCGGAAGTAAAACTGGAACTCGGCTTTTCAAAATAAAATTAAAAAATTATTATTATTTTTTTTTTATGGAGATGCGTGTCGTAACCATGAAACGTCGTAACTCGAGACCGTCGTAAGTCGAGGCCTACCTGTACTAGTTAAAAATCTTCTCTTGCTGTCGAGTGTGGTCCCTTTTTGAATGAGTAAGATAAAGTGAATATTTTTCTCCAACAGAAGATATTTACCCTTTTTAATAATTTTTGTTTGCGCTACAGTGAGTTTGAGTTTCTAAAAAATAAAAACTAGATGCTAATAAGTACCACCATAAAAAAAACAACTGTGCTGGGTTGTTTTTTACTTTACTTTTTTGTATTATTAACTCCAAGTCAATAAATTAGTCATTTAAAACTTTTTTTGGGGGGTGTGGGGGGTGGGGTGTGAAAACTTCATTTTGTTTACTGGAATCTGTTCCAGAGAAGTTGGCTTGTTTTTAACTCAGCAGTTTTCAGTGTGGGGAGTTTGGAGGGGGTTGGTGTCGTGGAGGTGGTGGGGGCCTCTGTGCAGCAGCCAATGGGCGCAGCACAGCTCCCAATATGGTTTCTGGACGCTTGGATATGATGCCAGAGTTGCGCATCGCTCAGTGCGCACCTCTCCCTGTCTCCTGCCCCACTCTGTCCACGATCATCCACTGAAATGCGCCATCACTGAGCTACACCTCCAGAGTTCTTCTGTCACTGTCGGCCACGGTCAGCCCGGATGTGGTGATATATATATTTTTGAGTCTTTATTAACGGAATATTCAAAGCGCTCCCCTCCTGCACAGAGCTGTTTGCTTCTAGGTAAGTGCGTAAAGTTTTTCTGCTTCTTTTGACCCAAGTCATTGGAAACATCACTTTTAATGTGTAAAAGACTAAAGAGAGGGTGGATTCGTGCGTCTTTTGGAACTCGTGACGCATTGGTTTAAAACTGAACTGCACCTAAGCATGAAGAAAAGAGTTAAAATGTGATTTCTCTACTTTTTTTTTCTGGAGCAGAAGGGATAAGTGTGAGATGATGGTGGGAGTTTTAACTGCGTGTGCGTAAAGACGCACTGACTTAATGAAGGGTTGCATTTTGGGGTTTCCAGATGTGTGGACTCAGCTGTTGCCTGTCACTCAGGTGGGCTCTCACCTTCCTCTCCTCTTTTTGGTAATTGTCTGGGTGTCTTTTGAAGCCATCAGTGCTGATAGACCACATTCCAAAAACTCTGCAGTCAGTGGAGCCACATCACATAAAACCACACTAAATGGCGATGTCTCAGTTTCACTGCAGACTCGAGTTTCTCTTTTTTATTTTTATTTTTTACTGTGAAATCTTTGGAAATGGTTTGAAACAGTCTGAAAAGTGAACAGAAGATACACTTGGCTGTGATCTGAACAGAATCCAGTGGTGGCACCTAGTGGCAAGATAAATTTGTGGGGATTTGAGAGGAAGGGGGTTCCTGTTTTCCATACTTCAGAAGAAAACTTCTACAGTATATTCAAGTATCTGTTTTGTAAATCTGTGCCCAGTTAAACCATTTTACCAGACTTTTGAAGCTCCTGTTTAATCAAAAGCTGCGTTAGCTGATCCAGGAACAAAACACTCTGGATCAGGTGACTGAGGCACGTTCCTCCTCTGTGGGAGGCCAGTCATGCCCACTTTGCTGGGGGTATACAGTCACTGCAACACTTAATGTGTGTGTGCATGGAGGTGTGTTGGATCTAAGTCCTTGTAGATCCGGGTGTCCATTACTTTTAATGCTTGTGTGCATGCATGCATGTGTGTTTTTCCTGTGCTTCTGCACATCTGTCGCCGCTTGTGTGTCCGTGCATAAGTTTACGTGTGCATGTGACGGAGATAGGTGTTTGGACTCAGGAATTAAGCCGCTGTTAATTGGTTAGCCATTTGGACCTCGTGGGAGACTGAAGTGAAGTTGTTGTTTGGCTAAACTGCCTGCTGTGGGACGAAACACTGATGCTGAACAGATCTTTATAGAAGCTTGTGTTTAGAGGGCGCAAGGGTTTAAATTATTTGAAAGCATACTTGTTTCATGTTCTTCTTGTTCGTTGCTGAGCATATCTTCAGTCATCATTTCACTACCCAACCTCAAAGCCTGAGTTTTTATAACTTAATCTTTACCAGTTCGCTACACTCTGCTCTGCTTGGTCCAGTCCTGGTCAGTTTGTGCAGCCCAGAGTTTTGAGACTGCTTGCTAACACGTGATAAAACGCCTCAATTCCTGGGAAAAAAAACAACAACACAAGGCTGGGTACAACTAGGAAAATCACAAAGACCTTCATTTAAAGACCTTCATTTAAAGACCTTCATGGGGCGGCTGCGGCTAAGAGCAGTCGTCTTCCTATGCTAGAGTTGGGGTTCGATTCCACCAGCAGTCACATGGCAAAGTGTCCCCGGGCAAGACACTGAACCCCTCATTGCCTCCGATGTGTGTCCCGGCGGTGTATGAATGTGATAAACCACTGATTATTCTCTGTAGAGTGCTGTATGAATGGGTAAATGAGGGCACAGATTGTAGTGTAAAGCACTTTGAGTGTCTTCATAAGACAGAAAGTCGCTATATAAGTACAGACCATTTAATGGGAATACTTTGGTTGTCCAGAAACATTTGTCATTTTAGCCTTGCCTAGACAGAAACCGATTAATCAACCATCAATTTCATTTGACTGAGATGGTCCACTTTCTAAAATTCGTCAGCCATGCCTGTACCTAATCAGTTAAGTAGGAAAATGAGGATACATTAGCAACTGCTACAACCAGCTCACTGTAGCAAATATTAAGTGTACAAATTCTTCTGAGGAAAGTTTTAATTGAAACCGTATGATGCATGTTCAATAATCCAGGTAAATAAATGTAAGAAGGTTGAGTCTGATCCTCTGGACGGAGTCGTCTTTGTTGAAATGTGTTTTGGACAAAAGACGAAACGTTTCAACAAAAGAAAAATCCATCCAGAGGACCTGACTTAACCTTGTTACATTTAAATTAAATGGTATTTTTTGTTTACATTTTAAATATTCTGGGTTTTACAGCACCACATACAGGCCTGGCATGGTAACTACAGCATTTTGGGTCATTTTCAGTGTTTCTGTGTAGATTTTATTTTTTAAACAGTGCTATGTTCATAAAGATATGTTTAGAAACAATAAGACGACTGTTTAAGAAGAATATCACAATCCATAGTTTTACATTTTATCATTCAGGCATCTATAGGACGACTAATTTCATCTTTTTTTTGGGGTCCAAACTTGTTTCATTTAACAAATTGGCACATTGTCGCCACCTACTGGACTGGAGTGTGAAACTACAGACGAAAGGGTCAAAATCAAACGCCAAAAACAATCAAATTTGAGAGTGTATCCAAATTGATTTGTTCTTGCCATCTTTGAAATACAGTACCGTATTTTCCGGACTATAAGTCGCACCTTTTTGCCTACCGGTAATTTGCATGCCCTGTGACTTATAGAGAGGTGAGACTTGTTTATGGATTTTTTCCCATATTTTTAGACCAATTTTTGGCTCAGATATGACAGTTTTTCCATTTTGGGAAAAATGTTGCAGTACCACCTTTGTCCGCTAGGGTACACCGACCATTCCCACCTCATGTGTCTGACGAGAGCCTCCTCTAGACGGACTCAGTCTGTCGCAGCCTGGCCTCCTGCTCTGGAGGTATGAACTAGCTACTTCGCTGTTAGCTCAGTGTTTGTTGGCAAAATAGGTCAAGAACCACAGGACAGATTTTGATCAAACTTACAGAAAGTAATCACTAGATGGATATTTACAACTGATTAGCTTTATGAGATGTTTTGAGATAAAATTTGATGTTTTATAGACGTAAATGTGTCGCGGTTAGCTTAGTTGACTTTTCCTTGTACGTTTGAGCAAATAGCTCATAAACCACACAGCAGATTTTTTTCAAACTTACAGAAAGTAATCACTAGATGTACATTTACAAACTGTTAGCTGTTGGAGTTATTTGAGATAAAATTTGATGTCTTATAGACGAAAATGTGTTGTGGTTAGCTTCGTTGTTTTTCCTTGTACTTTTTCAAAGGGAAAAAAAATTAAATCCAGCAGATTTGACCATTACGTGAATTTATTAAGGAACGGTTAAGCTAAGACACATGTTTGCTATAATTTTCAGCAGACAAATAATTGTTTTTACCATGTTAATCTTGTGAAAAGTCCTTCCATGCATGCTTCTGTGGTCGTCATTTTCAGCAGGGCAAATGACGCGCTGACACGTCGCGTAGCGGTGACGCATAATAGATGCGACTTATATAAAGGTGCGACCCGTTTATGGATTTTTCCAATTTATTGACAATAATTGGACAAAGCGACTTATATAAAGGTGCGACCTATAGTCCAAAAAATACTGTAATCCCTTGATACTTTGCGGTTCCACTTTAGCGGACACACATTTGTGGGTTTTCAACGTAAGATTGTACCCTGTTTCCCGGTGGCCTGGCCCGCTCAGTGATTACCAAGGGGCCCCTCCTTCTTAATTCTGAGTATGTCTGTCACAGTAGAGCAGAGAAACACAACAGGCGGGTGTGCAAACTGTGACAGATAGCCTCAGAAAGAGAAAGGAGGGGGCGGGGTCTGTCTTTCCCGATTGCTGCTGTGGGAGCTTCAGTGGGGCGAATACCAGAGTGATGGTGTGCATACTACAGTAGTTTATTTAAAATAATCAAGCGTGACCCAAACAGAGTCGGGATGTCCTGGTGCTCCTGATGGCCGATTGGCTCAGTAAATGTAGTATCAGTCTGTCTGCTCTCTTTCGCAGTGCACTTTGAGAGAGTTTAGAACATCAAGAACATTGCAAGAGTGTGGGAAGAGTTTATAAAGCCTTAAAAAAAATATATAAATACTAAAATAAATATAATGCCCCTACTTTGCGGATTTTCACTTATCGTGGGGGGTGGAATGTAACCCCCATGATAAGTGAGGGACTACTGTAGTTTCAAAGCCTTAAATGCTTGAAGAGAAAAATGTAGCAAGAGTTAATGCAAAGGTTACAACGCTTACAGAGGGGTGTGCCAAAGTAATGGTATAAAATTGTATTATGGGGATTTATTTGGGGTGGGGTGAGTGGGGTATGGGCTACAAAATAACCTTGTTTGTTGTTCATTCGCAATACTTTATTTATATTAGCTATATTAAATTTAGTCAAGCACACTAAACATACCTAGATCCCAAATCAAGACCTTTCACAGTAAAAGCACAGATCAAGCTCAGGTGTCAGGGCAGTTTTATCCATTCATGTGCGTAATCTGTTGACAATATGAATGACACTTTTGGCAAAGAAATAATGTGATGCAAGTCAACTTTTTCTACGAGTCTGATGTCAGCTGCAGTCTTCTGTTCACCAGAACAAACATCAGATTGTTATCAGACTTCTCCTCTCGTTCTTTCCAAAGAATCCCTCAAGTCAACACAATTAGATGCCTTTTGTGTACGTAATGAGACAAGACGTTTTACTGGCTTAAATAATTGCATTCTGGATGGACGGGTTTATTTTGTTTAAAGATGTCCGAGCAGGGGAGGGGAGGAAAGGAGGATGTGGAGCAAATTTTATGATGTGAAGGTCACCGTTAAAAGAGTCTATAGATGAACGTGGCTGTGGAAGAAATCAATAATGAAAGCAACAGCACAATCATTACCATTTAGTTTGTGGACTATTTTTGGCTTTTTTTTTTTATAGCTGATTCCTGTTTCATGACATATTTTCTTTCCTGTGCTACCCAGAGCACCAGACAGGAAATCCAGCTCGGAGTTTGTTTTGATACTGTTGGACACTGTCCTGGAAAACTGCTCAGAGACCAAGGGTGTTCTTGATTTAGAGCATCTGACTCCGTTGTGAGAATACATCTGATCGCAGCAGTAACACTGTTCCAATTGATCAAGATGTGCTGTTTCATTAGCAAGGAACCACGCCACAAAACACAAGTTTAAGTTTTTTATTGATGAAAAGATGAGGGATGAAGGGATGAGGGGTTGTAGGGATGAGGGAAGAAAGGGGATGTAGGAAAGATGATAGGAAGGGATTGAGGGATGGAAGGATGAGGGGATGAAGGGATGAATGAATGTAGGAGAGAAGTAGGGATGAGTAGATGAAGGGAAGATGGAAGTAGGGATGATTGGAAGGGATGGAGGGATGGAGGGATGAGGGGATGAATGAATGTAGGAGAGGATGAATGTAGGGATGAGTAGATGAAGGGAATATGGAAGTAGCGATGATAGGAAGGGATGGAGGGATGAATGAATGTAGGAGAGGATGAAAGTAGGGATGAGTAGATGAAGGGAATGTGGAAGTAGGGATGATAGGAAGGGATGGAGGGATGAATGAATGTAGGAGAGGATGGAAGTATGGATGAGTATATGAAGGGAATATGGAAGTAGGGATGAGGGGATGGATGAGGGGATGAAGGGATGAGTGGAACTGAAGGATGTTGTCCGAGGAGAGTGCTGAAGGGCTTGGGATGAGAAGACTCTTGCGTGGGGTTTGGCCTTCGGGAACGGTTCACTTGTTTTCCTTCCCGAGCCCGACGATGAACCCCAAAAGTCGCTGGATTAATAAAACAAGGACATGTGTGAGCTTGGAATAAGTCACTGTGGTTGTTGCGGATGTATGCCAAGTAGGCTTGGAGCAAGAACTGATGTTGGGCTGAGATTAAGAGTTAATTTGCGAATAAACTGCAGGATAACTAGAGAGTGAGAACGGCCCTTGTTAATCATGTCCACGACTGTAATGTTATCAGTGTGGATGATTTCGACCATTCAAGCCCCCAAAGGATCGCAAGGACGAGGAACCCCATAAGAAACCGAAGGAAAACGGAACTGAGACGCTTGTGAGCTGGAAATCAATTCCATGTCGGACAAGCAAGTCCGGATGGTAGAAATACGGATTCAGAGGGTGGAGCAAGAATAGGTAACGAACAGACGGGGGGGATACGATGTCGAGAGATGAACTACGGAAGACGGCAAACTACGTGGAAAGCGTAAGAAACTGTACCGCTGTGATAAGAAGCGGACGGGGAGCGAGGAGCTAAGCCGAAAGGACAAAGGATGACGATGATGAAGACGATGACCATGAAAATGACGAAGATGTCGACGATGACAAAGAAGAAGAAGACGATGAAGACGACGGTCAACACTTTGCGACGCCGCGGCTGCGTGAGTACACAGATGAAGAGGAAGATGATGATGGTCAGCACTTCGTAACAGCTGTGGCTGGGTGAAAGCGCCTTGAAGATAAAGATGATGATGGTCAGCACGTCGTGACAGCAGTGGCTGCGTGAAAGCACGGAGATGACGAGGATGATGATGAATGGTCAGCACATAGGTACGGCAGTGGCCGTGTGAAAGCACTAAAACGATGAGGATGAAGATTGACAATGTACAGCACCTCGGGTCAGCCGAGGCCATGTCAAGCGCTCAGAAAATGATGAAAGGATGAGGGACGAGGGATGAGGGGCCGTAGGGAGGAAGTGATGAGGGGATGAAGATCTGATTGCCTGCGTTGGGTAGGTCAACACTTTGTGATGCAGTGGCTGCGTGAGAGCACCGAGATGATGAGGATGATGATGACTGCCAGCACATGGTACGGCTGTGGCTGTGGGAAAGCACTAAGACAACGAGGATGATGAGGACGATCGACAAAGTTCAGCACTTCGCGTCAGCCGAGGCCGTGTGAAGTGCCCAGAAGATGATGATTGGATGAGGGAAGAGGGGCTACAGGGAGGAAGGGATGAGGGGATGAAGATCTGATTGCTCGTGTTGGGCTGGTCAACACTTCGTGGTGCAGCGGCCGCGGGAGAGCACAGTGATGAAGAGGATGATGATGACTGACAGCATGCCGATATAGCCGTGGCCGCGTGAAAGCGCCTTGAAGATAATGATGATGATGATGATGACGATGGTCAGCACTTTGGTACAGCTGTGGCTGCGACAAGCACTGTGACGAAGAGGAAGATGATGAGGGTCAGCACGTTGTTAAGGCTGCGGCTGCGTGAAAGCACCGTGACGACAAGGATGACGATGGTCAGCACATAGGTAAGCTGAGGCTGGGTGAAAGTGCATTGAAGATGATGGATGGATGAGGGATGAGGGGTTGTAGGGAGGAAGGGATGATGGGATGAAGGAGGAAGTATGGGAGAAGGGAGGAGGGGATGAAGGGATGTGGGGATGAAGGAAAGAGACGTAGGGATGAGGGGAAGTAGGGATGAAGGGATGGAGGGGTGAGGGACGTAAGGATGAAGGGATGAAGGGGTGAGGGATGTAGGGATGAGGGGAAGTAGGGATGAAGGGACGGAGGGGTGAGGGATGTAAGGATGAAGGAAGGAAATAGGGGCGAAAGGATGAGGGGACGGGAGGAAGGAGGGACGAATAGAGCGAACGGAGGTCGCCGAAGGAGAGTGCGAAAGGGCGTGTGATGCGAAGACCCCTGCACGGGGAGCCAATGAGAAAGGAGGCATGGGAAGAGTGGAGGGGGTAGAGTAGCTGGGGAAGTTCCGATAAAGAGGTTGCGGGTACGACCGGCAATGTGACCTGGCTCCCACTGGGGGGAGCACTCGCCATGACAGAAGGTCCTGCGGGATCCTGGAGCAGGTGTCCGAGGCGAAGCCGCGAGCGGTTGAAAAGCAGCTGAAACCAGATTGGAAAGATGGGAAGAAGGGAGTGTAGATGGAGGGATGGATGGTGACGCTGCGAAGCCTGCGAAGGCCGGGACCGAAAGACGTTGGAGAAAGCAGGGGAAGTACAGATAAAGAGGTTGCGGTACAGGTGGTAATGTGACTTGGCACCCACAGGAGGGAGCTGCCGCCACGATGGAAGGCCCTGCGGTCGCTCGGAGCAGATGTCCGAGCCGAAGCCGTGGGCAATGGAAAAGAAGTCGAAACCGGATTGGAATGATGGGAAGAAGAGAATGATGATGGAGGGATGGGTGGTGATTTCATAGAGCCTGCGAAGGCGGGACCGAAAGACGTTGGAAAAAGCTGAGAAAGTATTGATGAAGAGGTTACGGGTACAGGCGGTAATGTGACCCGGCTCCCACTGGGGGAGCTGTCGCCATGACGGGAAGTCCTGCAGTCGATGACGGAATGACGTCACGGTAGACGTTGGAAGAATAGCAGCATGCTGGTGAAGATTCTCAGTCGTCCAGGACATGATGAAATCAAAAAAGGCGTTCAATACAGGATCAACTGGACTTTATTTGTCTATTTAGAAGAATAGCAGCCAAGTCTGCTTTAAGCAAATGTGAGCTTGTTATTTTCTACAGATGCACATAAATTTGGCGAGTCGATCGTTGTGGTGTCTTGGGCTTGTTTGGAATGCTAAGCCGCTTGCATGGGCTCGTTAATCTTAGCACTTTAGTCTTTGTCTAGAGTGAAAAGACCACGCTAAAATTAGCTACAATAAATATTAGAAATACGGGAAAATATAATAAAGAATGGGAGACAGAGCGCACACTTAAAGCATGATTCAGGATAGATTAAAGAAAGTAGTATGTTAGCTCAACTATGAGATTACCATACAGTTTTTATTTTTTTTATTTTTTTTTATTCTATTTATCTTAGTGTTTTTGCATTTATTTTTATTTGTACGCATCCTTCAAGATTCTGTTGTCAATGTCCAATGTTGTCAACGCTCTGCAAACGATTCCAAGAGGTTTCATGGGATTAAGTTGTGTAAGTATGCAATGTAATTTATTTTTATTTGATCATTTATGGTTTATTGATATCAATTCTAATTTATTTTAACATTTATTTTTTAGAGTGGAAAGGTTCTTCAAAGTGTTAAGCTAGCAAAACGTTGCTGATTATATGTACAGTAATGCCCAAAAAAATGCATACTGACAAAAATTGGCCGTCGTTTCACACAACGGGGTGGGCAGCCAGTTGGGCTTGGTTTGGGCTGGTCGCTTGTTTCCGTCGCGAGATCTGGCAACACAGATTGGAAGCGGAAGCGGAAGCTGGAACATAAGTCGCGGCCGCGGGTAGTTCAGATGACGGTAAAGTTGGTGGCAGTCGAGGCACCGAGGAGGAAAGGAGCTGAAAGAGACACAATCCAGTGTCAGAACAGCTGAAAGGGATACCCATTCAGCGGAGAGAGCGCCGAAAGCAGGCAACGGTACACGGCCCGAGAAGCTGGCGTGTTGGAATAACACTGGAAGAGGAACGCAGAGAAGCGGTCGTACTGAGAGCCGGTGGACGCCGAGGACCAGGAAAACGAGCATGTTGACTGACGCCTCGGGCCGACCAGAAACGAGAAAGAGATGCGAGTGGCGGAGAGACCCCGGAAGGGTGAGAAACAGCAAATAAAATAGTTAGGGACCGAGTCCGAGGAGTGAAAATACTTAGCTTGAGTCGCGAAAACGGAGCCTGGAGCCCGACTGGTAACAGCAGGAGGGGACTCGTCGACGGCGGATGGAACTTCGAAGAGACCCTTGGAAACAGAGTGGAAGACGAATGAAGAAGCGTCGTCCATGGTGAGTAGAAGCGCCGTCGACAAAACGTAACGAACTGAGATGAGATGAATAGGTGAGCGAGGTATAAGTAGGTTGCGTGGGATAATTGGAGGCGTGATTTGGGCGTGGCCCTGCTCCCGAACCTAAGTTAACTTATTAACTCCATTTTTCACCCAGAAATTAAGTCTAAAATGTTTTAAAGAACATTTAAACAAGGATGAATGGTAGGTAACTGTCAGAGCAATGCTATTAAAGGGATAACTCATGAGACAACGATGTAAAGTTTTTTTTTTAAGTAGGGTTTGAAAATGCCTCTGATTATTTTATCTTTTGACATTTGAGTCATTTTAAGGAAGGAGACATCCACTCTGGGCTTGACCCTTTGCAGCCATTAGCTCATCATTTTAGTCAAAAATAAACTCCCTGAATGGCATCGAATAAAATAAATGGAACTAATGAGGAGCATGAGCCCAAACTTGAAGCTTTATGCTTCTACGTATTTAAAACGATAAGAGATAACCATGTGTCAGTGGGTCAACACTGCACTGTGTGTACACCTCATCATGTGTACGCACAGGAGTTTGTTTTGTTGTACTGGGATTAATCGAGTGTCTAAAGCATTCCAATTTCAAAAAACATCATGTAAAAACACATGCACACAGGCTTGTCAAGCATCTCTCCCCTGTTGCATGCAGGTCAGAAGAATCTTCTGTCAGGACTCATAACACTTAAGTTTGGTTTTTATTCAAGGAGGACTAGGCCTTAAATTAAATAAATAAATAAGGCCAGCAGTCCTTGAAGGAATGCAAATTGCTCTAAACCTTCCATGCCATGAATTTTACTGTAATGAGGGAAGAGCCATTTTGGTCAAACCTTGTACATGATTTTGTAAACATGATGTGGCATTGCTTAGACTTCAAGTTTGGAATGAGTCGCTGGATAGAAAACACTTTTGCTAATGCAACATGTTTATTAAATGGTTTTGTTTTCTTAAATAACATTTTACAAACTTATATATGTACCTGGCAGTTTTTGGAGATCATATTTAGGAGGGGAAAAAGCTTTTTTTTTTTCATCCTTGTGCTAAAATACATTTCTGCTTCTTCTTGTTTTGGTTCAGATCAGGGGTGTCCGAACTTTTTCACATGTGGGCCAAAACTATCAAGATAAAAGGACTCATGGGCCACAAAAATGTGAATTTCTCAACATGAGCAATATTTTGAAAAAAGGACAAATTTACTACCGTAATTTTGGTGAAGCTTCATAACATTAAAAGCCTCTAAAACACTAAACTTATATTTTTCATTAAAGAGTATTTGATTTATTAGATTTGTTGGGTTTATGTTTGTTGCTTACTTGTGTTTGTAAAGTTCATTCATTTTAATTTGTTCTCAGCAACAAAAGCATAATATGAGTGTATCCTTTTTAAAAGAGGGTCGATCAGCTTTTTGGACCATCGACGACCCAAAAGGCTGAACCAAGTTTTGAAAACTCGTCCAGCTGTCAGTCGCTAAAACAGATTCATAGAAGGTTTGATAAAGTTGATCAACTCGTAAGATGATACCATGCTTTATTCATTTAAAAATGTTGATTATTTCATCAACTGCGATATTTAACCAAGTTAAATGAATTATTATTCATAAGTCTCCTTTCTGCTAGAAATCTTGGAAGGTTTTTGGTGCTTTGTACTAAGAAAATAAAAATATTATAGTCAAAGGTTTGTATTTAGTTTCATATTGCTCATTTTGAGAAGATTGTATCTCTTCAGTTTTGCTGTTTAAACCTAGATATTATTATGAAAAGGATTACCAACTAATTTGCAGAAAGTCTGCATCAACCTCTTAAGCCTGCTGGCCAGAATGATGCCATTCTTAAACTGCAGCTGCGGGTCGCACAGAATCGCTCCAAGGGCCGCAAATGGCCCTCGGACAACACTTTGGACACCTGCAGACACTCAAGTTTTTGTTGTTTCTCTTGAGTTTTCTGAAAAAAAAAAAGGTCAATTCTTACTAAAATAAATTTTCTGAGTTTTACCGTATTTTTCGGAGTATAGGTCGCACCTTTTTATCATTTTTTCATGGCCTGCGACCTATACTCAGGTGCGACCTCTATATATATATATGGCTTTTTATCACTTTCGGCAAAACAAATTTTTAAATCCAGCTCATTTCACAATTACGTTCATTTATTAAGGAAAAGTTCAGCTCAGACACATATTTGCTATAATTTTTATCAAACAAATAATTGTTTTTAAGTGTTAATCTTCTTAAAAGCCTTGCTGTGCGCTCCTGTGGCAGACATTGCAGAGCTAAACGTAGGTGCGACCTATCTAGGGATTTTTCCAATCTATTGGTAATAATTGGACAATGCGACCTATACTCTGGTGCGACCTATACTCCGAAAAATACGGTACTTCTAGAGCACCACAGTGAAACGAGTGCATAATCTCAAAGATCTACTCGGTTGCAACTCTTAATTTAAAGTCTTTCTTTTTACGATAAGACTGAAATGCCTGCTGGGCATCAATCTTGGTCAGGTCTTTTATGTGCGTGTGGGGGGGCTGGGTCAGCAGTGCCTCATGTACAAACACTTATCATGATCCCTGGGCTCATTGAGTGGTTTCAGACCAAACCCTTCAGGCCGCACTGGCTCCACAAACCTGGTATTATGGTCAACTTGTGGGTAAGAAAAGTAATCCGAGGACTATGAGGAAACTTGAGTAATGGACTCTGGAGAAGAAGTTGCATTCAATTCTGTCAAAACTTGTTCCCGAGCTGAAATGGAGTCGCCCGCAGCGCTTACCGAACAGAGAACCGTGATGTTGCTAAGCGTCGCCGACTCGTGCCTCCGAGTGAGAGTCGATTTGGCACCAACTTAATTACCTGTACACAGCTCTATTTGATGATTAAAGCCGCGCTGGGTGTTTAGAAGCGCACGCCTGCCCAGACACTACCAGCAAATATGGAGACATTACGGGTGATGGTTATTAGGATGGTAATAATTAAAAAGCTTTAAAGCTAAAAATAAAAGGTGACGCTAGAAGCAGAGTATAGGAGCAAGAACCGCGTAATTATTTCGAGTCAAATGACCACCCTGAGGCGGAATACAAATCATAGCTTTCAGTTTGGCTTTTGATTGGGGTGAAGTTGAAACAGATTCTGGGTACTGCATTGTACTGCCATTATGGAGGAGGTGTACTTCATGTTTACTTGATCGTGTTTCAGTTTGCTGTTCCCTGGCCTCTTTACAATATCTCTGCACGCATAATGCCAAAAGGGGTCTTGCTGTTGATAAAAGCCGACTTTATTTAGGCATAGGAGCTTCCCGTGCAGCAGTGAGACAGTAATTGGAATAAAACTCTTGGCTTGACGCTGCAGAAAGCTGTTATTAGGCCAATATACAGAGAAACGATTGTACTATTCTGGGATGAGAGCCTGACTTCGCTTCTGCCTCCCCTCCTTAAATTAGACTCATGTGTTAGACGTTTTTCTCTTGAGGCAAAGACAAACTCCCGCGCTGAATGTCTCGAGTCGAATGTAATCAAGAACAATCTGTTCCTTTTCCCTTCTTTTACTGGATTTCTGTCTTTCTCCTGTTCCTTTTCACCTCCGAAGACGCAGTACGCTCTCTGGAGCTGTGTTCGTGAAGACATCTTCAGCGTTGCATCATAGAGATTAATAAATTTGTTACCTTGGGTGATCATTTGAGGTCTCTTTGAGTTTTACCCTGTCTGTCGCTGTGTGCCCATGTTGGCTCACATCGACCCAAAGGGTAAACCAGCTTCTTAATGTATTCAGAGGGGAAATGGCTCACTCCAATCTGATGCCACCCAGAGTCCGGAAATGGTCTAGTGTGGTAAATACAGTGTAATTAAGGGTGGGGGGATTTTCTAGATTTGGCCAAATTTGCCTAAAGATGCTTCAGCATTTGCAAGAGTCTTTTTGGATAGGAGCTAAAATAAAACTTTCTTATATCTAGTCAAGAGGCAACAGCTGCTGCTTCCCTTAAGAAAGTCAGTCAAACACATTAAAATGAACTTTTTTTTTAAATTATTGATTAATTGTGATGCTAAATTCGAATGATGTGGCATAAATTTGCAATAACCTTAAAATCTTAGTTTATAAGATCAATTAAAGCCAAACAAAGTAAAGATTGTTCAATTGTTGTTCAGATGCTGTCTTGGCAAAAACAGTAAAGTGAGGCCCTGCTCTGTGTCATTTATTAACTTGATATAAAATATATGTATTGAGCAAAAATCCCATTGTACCGTATTGCAACAATTCCTGCTACCATACTGGGACACCAGAAAATAGCAGCTAAAAGTGCAAAATTTACAGTTCTAATCATTTCTCAACACAAAGACATCAGCGTTCGTCAGAGCAACACATATCATAGGAGGGAATCCAAAAGACATATTTCATTGAGTTTACATTACAGCAAAAAACATGTCACCATAATCTTAACTGGTATTATCAGAGGGACTTTCCACTGAACAAAATGTATCTATTTCTAAGTTGAGCTATGCTCAGAATACTTCTTAAGCCTCTCAAAAGTACATGGAAATGGCCACCTACAAAACACTCACTGCCTCTTGCAGTACTTTAAAGATATTTATTGTAAACTATGAAATCAAACATTAAAAAAAGGTTTCAATGAAATATATCAAATGGTAATTTGGAAGAGTTTACTACAGTACTTTCCAGATGTATGTACTGTATGCAATTCTGAAATGTGAGTACCGGTACACACTCAATGTAAGCAAAGCACTTTTGTCTGTATACTTTACTCAACACGTCTAAATGCATATCAGTGCTATAAAATAGTCTGACCATCTCAAATGGCTCGTTCACGGATGCCACCATTAATGAGCTATTTTAAGCCACTTTGGCTGTTTCCTAGGTAGACAAGTTTGTGCACTCTGTGGCCTGAAAAGACTCAGTGTGGGTGCACAAAGTAAATGGGGAATAGCTCTGCAGATGTTTGTCCTCTACTGTTTCTGTAGAATAGTTTGCGAAAGTAAAATGTTGTAGATGTTGTCTGCTGCCACCAAGTGGCCAAAAATGGTATGTTTTTGCACAGACAAATGCATAAGTTAAACAAAAAGACAAATATTTCCCTTTTGCTGCATGAGCGCTTTCCCTCTTTTTGACAAATCCACGCCTGCTTGAAAGTTCTAGTGAGATTTCAAATGGGACATCAGATATTCAAGCTTGGGACTTTCCAAGGACGTGTCACAAAACGTCCATAAACAGTGATTTGACTCTTGTCCCCGCTTCACTGCTGTGAGATAATTTTGTTTTAGTTTGCGTTTTTGACTGCAAAAAAAAAAGCTTAAATGAACGCTTTGCATTATTGAGAAGGTAATTAATGTTTGAGCTGTTTACGCAAATAATCTCAAAAACCCCAACCGTAAAGTAGGGGCAAAGGGATTCATTATCTCGAACCGGCCACCCATGAAATACAGCATGTGGGGCCCCATTCCTGGGCTAGTGCTGATGCGCATTTGAGGGTTTGCATGTGTTTTTATTTATGCGACACATTGCATGTGAGGGTTACAATGTGTAAGCATGTTTGTTCCAACTGCCTTAGTCATCTCTTGTGGATGGTTTATATATATTAGTAATAAGTGCACATCATAGCCCTGCTTAGCCTTTGCTTAGGACTTGGTTAAAACCCTGTTGTTTTGTTCAGACAGGAACAAATACTACTTCCTCTCCAAGTTGTGTCCCATCTGGTAAAGATTAAAATCCAGTGTGTGTTTCCAGAGAAAAGCCTGTCACCGGGCGGGACAGATAGTACACCCATAAGGTTCGAGTCAGAGCTGTCAGGTGGGTCTGAAATGAGGGAGGCCAACTGAGGATATGCCTGTGTGAGAGGTGGGGGTTTGCAGGAAGGAGACAGGCAGGGAGGAGGGGTGAGACGGGCTCCAAAACTACACCGCAAGCCCAACAAACGGTTCATCTGTTTACTCGTGAAACTCCGGCCCTTTACTAGAGGGTCGGTGTGGAATGCCAACAGAGGCTGTTCGGGTAAAAAATCCTCCACAGGCCTGGTGAGAGGAGAAAAGAGGCTAGTCATCTCACTTTTATTGTCATTGTGAGCAAATTGAAGCAATTTTCATGTAACACACAACTATATCTGTCACCCTTCAGCTCATTTAAATCCTCCGTTAAAATTTCTCTTGATCAGTTGAGTATACAGTACACTGCATCAGATTTTTTTGTGTGTGTTGCGTCCTCACATAAATTGGGGTTTCGGTGAGAAAAATAGGAATTTTAAAAACTTTTCATTTGGTAGAAATGTGTGAGCTGGAAATACTGAGTCTTGGTAACAAGGACTTAGCGGTCTGACTTAATTTAACCTTTGTGTGTTGAAATGGTTAATAAATGGCAGGAAATTTTAACATCAAAGAAAAAAAAAACATCTACCGTAAAAATCGGCGTACAACACGCAGTCTTTTTACTCATTTGAATGTCCTGCGTGTTATACGCCGAAGCTCGTTATTTATGGATTTTTTTCCCATAGTTTTAGATCCATTTTTGGCTCTGATATCACCGTTTTTCATTTTGGGCAAAAAATGGTGCAGTACCACTTTTGTCCGCTAGGGGGGACACTTCCAGACTGTTTCTAGCTCATGTGTCCGAAAAAAGCCTCCTGGTCGTACTGACTCTGTCGCTGCCCGCCTCCTGCTCTGGATGTAGCTGCTGTTAGCTGTGTTGTTCGCTGTTTTTTTTTTTTTAGCAAGATAACTCATAAACCACACCGCGGATTTTCTTGAAACTTACAGAGCGTAATTATTTGGTGGTCATTTACAAATTGTTAGCTGTATAAGACATTTGAGATAAAATTAAATTTTTTTATAATTTATTTTAGTAGCGCACAAGACTGTTTTGGAAGAAGTCAAACCGAAACAATTTATAATCTAGCAGATTTGACCATTTCGTGAATTGATTAAGGAACGGTTAAGCTCAGGAACCCTTGTGCTATAATGTCAGCTAAGAAATATATTTTTTCTCGCAAAGAAATTATTGTTTTTACCGTGTTAATCTTGTGAAGTCCTTCGGTGCTCGCTCGCTTCTGTGTCCGCCATTTTCAGCAGAGCAAATGAGGCGCTGACGTGTCGCGTAGCGGTGACGCATAATAGATGCGTCTTATAGGGCGAAGCGTGTTATTTATGGATTTTTCCAATTTATTTACAATAATTGGACAAAGCGGATTATACACAGGAGCGTGTTAAACGCCGATTTTTACGGTACAAATGTTTTAGCCAAGCTAGAGATGGCTTTTCACGGAGCTGCTACTGTTGGGGACTAATGTAACAAAATATTTCCTGTAAATTTGACTGTTTTTGTTGTCACAAACTCGGGACGATACTATAGTTTTTCTGCACGTCTTGCTAAAGTTTAATCGTATGCTACAATAGTTCAGAAATTGTAAACCATATATAAAGAGCTACAGTGATTTTGAGAAAAACTTAAGCTATGTTTGTTCTTTTTTTGTATTTTGTGGTAACATGGTCTCGCCACCTAGTGGAGCGGCACAGGTATTTCAACAGTTTGGTTATAATTATGTGAGCTGGGGGGTAGGGAGGGAAATACCGGTAGATCTATAGGGAAAATTGGTACAGGTACTTAAAAAAAGTACCCCGTGTAGTATTACAGATGGCTTCGAAAAGTGGGGGGGAGGGGGAATTACCCACATGTGAAGTGGTTTCCCAAAACCTTTCCCTGATATCCCGTTTGTCCTTGGACGACTGTGGCTGAGTAGTTGGAGCAGTCGTCCTCCAATGCAAGAGTTGGGGGTTTGATTCCACCAGCAGTCACATGCTGAAGTGTCCCGGGGCAAGACGCTGAACTTCTCATTGCTCCGATGTGTGATCTAAAGCACTGATTATGCTTTGTGTCGATCTAGAAGAGTGCTGTATGAATGGGTAAATGAAGGCACAGATTGTGTTGTAAAGAGCTTTGAGTGTCTATAAGATAGAAAAGTGCTATATACCAGTAAGTACAGTCCATTTACCATTTTATACGTGCACCACAGTACAGCAGCTCTGATGGGAGCTCCGCTTTGACTCGCTCATTTTTTTTTTTTTTTTTTTATTCCTGTTTTTGTTGTGCCTGCATTGCACACCCACGCTACGGGTATGACCGTGACACACTTTGGGAGTTTTGTGTGTTGCTGCCTTGCCATCGTGCTATCATGGTTCAGTTCCCGGCCTCCTTCCCGCCTCTGGCTCGGGCTCCATCCTGTCATGGCGACCGTCTTTATGATCCTCCATCTGCCTGCATGGACCGAACTCTATGGAACAGTTCAGTTCTGCAGGGAAACTTTGGATGTTCAGTGTCTGCCAGATCCGGTTCTGGAGGGCAGTGATCGTCCATTGCTATGGTCGTTACTATCATCATGCTGCTAAAAGGACAGAGCTGCTAACAAGACCACAATGCTAACATTACCATGCTGCTAATGGGACCATGTTGCTAATAAGAGAACCTCTCTGCTATAGGACCATGCTGCTGTAGATCTTTTTCACGTTTGGCACCTTGTTTTGTATTTTTGTTGCATGCTTTGGTATTTCTTTATTGACGAGTCGACGGTTCTTCTCGTCCTGAGCGTTTCATTGCATTGTTGACCTTGTGTTGACCTGCATATGACAATAAACCTAAACCTTTAGTGCAAAAGACCAAATTGTAGCCAGTAGTGCACAGGGTTACAAATCCACTCAGGCCATCACCTTTACCAGCTTTTGCTGTATTTCTAAATTATGCTGAATTATATAAAAGAAGGTTGTGTAATACAGAGATGGGTGCATAAATGTGTATTTGTCTGTTCCGCTTGGCTAATCCACCATCCAGCCAGGTTTCTAAGACATTGTGTACACAACCCCCACAACTCTGTGGCCTGTATCTGTCTCCTGTTTAAAAAAAATAAAAACTCATAAGGGATTTACACAGCATAGAATCACATTCCCATCCTAAAAATGATGCAATGCTGCTGTTTGACTTGTGTGATGTTTCATCAGATTAAGCCGTATTTGCATTTGTCGTTCTTATGGTTTTGTTTCTCACGGGGAAAATATTTGGATCTACAATGAGTGGCACAACTCATTAAAAGTCCTGTTTCTTTTGGCCAAAATGTGACACGGTATAAATCACACAAATGGATGCTTGTAGCGTTAGAGGGACATATAAATGATGATTCATCATTCTCAGTTAAATGAGAGTAATATTTTGGCCAGGAAAAATAAAAACAAGTTAACTTTTGACAGCTGCAAGTTAAGTGTGCAATTTTTCTTTCTCTTGTCTATTATCATATGTTGCCATCTTTCTGCCTTGACGAAGTGGAACCAGAGCAGTTTTGTTGTTGTTGTGACTTTAACTGAAAAGAACAGAATTCCAGTTTTATTTCTTTAGATTAGAAGAACTACACTAAGATTTGTGTTCACCTAAATCCTGCCATATAATGTGAAATGAATCCAAGACGGAACCTTTTTCTTCCGGGCTTTGTTTTCAATAGGGAAGAGTTTTTCAGTTACACGTCTGCACATTACAACAGACATGACACTCATAGACATTATATATAGTAGACCAATATACAGTATACAGTGTACAGTATATATATATATATAT
>JBBPBX010064268.1:0-20300 GCA_038048925.1 Garcialebias charrua | reverse complement strand
TTTAAAGCTGCTATATGTAACTTTTCTAACAATATATTTTTAACATATTTCTTCACTCTGTCACTAGATTGATGTTAGAGAGGTAATCTCTGAAAAAAACTAAAAAAAATATTGTCCCCTTGCTTCTCCAGGTGGTAAATAAGCATTTCTAAAAAGAAAAAGTGACCCGCCATTTTCCAGCCAATAAAAACAAAGTTTGTAACCAGCCAATAAAAACCGAGCTTGAATTCGAATCAGCCAATAAAAACAGAGCTTGAATTTGAATTTTAACAGACCACAAGGGGGCAGTGCCATATATGGCTCTGAGGGGGAGGGATCAGAATGCTTTGCTTGTTGAAATTTTTTCTAAGTGCTGATGTTCTACAGAAACTGCAGACTCCACCTTTAAATCTATCTTTCAGTTAGAGGTTCTTATGCTTGTCAAACCACTTCAAAAGACCTATGAATCAGTGCATCCATAAAAGCACCTACACTTGACAAATTAATGAACTGTGTTTAAAAACATATCAGACAAGTTAGGATAGAACCATTTTAATCCAGTCTCTGAGCACGTTGTTATTGGCTGCTTGTCACTGCGACTAAATTGCTTTTCATTTCTTAAACTGCTTCCAAGAAAAATGCCAAAATTACAAAAACATTCACAGGCATGAAACAGTACTTTTTACACCAACAATGGGCTTCCTAAAGTTAACTGAAAACGTGGCCTGATAAACAATAGATGCATTAAGTGAAGTGCCTAAAAATACAATTGAGGGTCACAGGAAGCTGGCTAACTCCGGCAGTCATAGGGCGAGAGACAGGGTACACCCTGGGCAGGTCACCAGTCCATCACAGGACCACAGAGAGGCAAACAACCATTTATGATCCAACAAAGTTAAGTCAGGTCCTCTGGATGGTTTATTTTTTGTTGTTGAAATGTAGTTCATCCAAAGGACTTCATCAGTCTGAGGAGCCACAACAAACTCAGTCCCATAAGAGGCTTACTATAGTGGGCCAACATGGGGTGTTCGAAGCTTAAAACAATATTGTTGTCATTGAAAACAAACTATAAAATGTCCCTTTTATGTTTTGAACCACTTTGGCTATGGCTGCTTCACAGGAGTCAATGGGGGAGAGGGCGGACTCCAGAAACCATTTTGTCACCATAAAACTGGTTGGCCCCCTATGTGAGCCACTTATGGGACTGAGTCTGTTATGGTTCCTTGGACTGATGAAGTCCTTTGGATGAAGGACGAAACGTTTCAACAACAAAAAAAAGAAACTGTCCAGATGACTTGACTTAACTTTGTTGGATTGTTTTACCCAGATTATTTGGGGATGGGGAAGTCTTAGATTATCATCATTACATGTTCCCATACAATGGCAAAATATGTTCTCTGCATTTATCCCATCACACCTGGGATACTCACAGGTGGAGCAGTAGGCAGCTATGTAAGCACCTGGGGAGCAATTGGGGATTAGGTGTCTTGCTCAGAGACACCACGAAATGTGGGAATGGCTGGGAGTTGAACCGTGACTTTCTGGTCCCCAGTCGGCTGCCCTACCTCTACACTATCTCGACCCCTCTACCCCATCTCGGCTCTGAATCGAGCATGAACTTTGATGTTTTAAACCATTTATGATCTTACTCACAACCAAGTAATCATACCCTGACATGCATTTTATTGGATTGCAGGAGAAAAACTGTACATGTATACAGTATATGGAGAAAACACACACATGCATTGGGAGAGCATGCAAACCCAGCAGCTAGGAGTCAAACCTGTGTCCTTCTTGCTGAGAAACAGCAGTGCTAACCACCAATGAATGTGCATTGCTTATGTTACCTAGACACAGAATATAACAACAAACTAGAAAGTAATATTGAAAAGACAAGCTTGATTGATGGATGAATTCACTGTTTAAACAGAGTAATCATGTTTCTAAAATGAAATCAGATATTTACTTTATGTGTCAGTGCCTGACTGCAATAATCTCTACCAGAGAAAACTTTCCACAAGCTTGGCACACAGCATCAGCGTGGCCTATAAGAAAGACGACTTTAAGGAAGTTGTGTACAACTTCGACACGGCCCAAAGATTCCTTCGCGTAATCATCTGCCATTCTAACAAACTGCTGAAGAATCAAGTAAAAAGTCCTATCTGATGTTCTCTGCAAGACTGGAACGATACTCTATTGTGTTTTCTGTTTATTTATGTACATTCCAACTTCTTTTTTCTTTTCTTTTTTTACATATTTGACAAACTGCTGCAGAACTTTTTTTTTAATACTTGTTAAGAATAGCTGCTTTGTTTGTATTTTAACATGCCACAGAAGTGCAAAACTTTTGCTTGAAACCTTTTTCATACAAACGTATGGAGCAAAGAAAGAAAAAAAGGGCAAATCTCAATTTCTCTTGCCTAAATATAATTCTTGTAGATAAAAACAAAATGAACTTAATTTTTAGCCGTTTATTTTTCTTGCATTCTCTCAAAATACATCAGAAGCACACACCGCATGCACACAGCTCAAGTTTTCTTCCAACTGTAGGAACAGAGTGTTCAATGGTGTAGGCAACAGAGACCTCCAAAGCTGCATGCAGAGCCAAAGGTCTGAATGAAGGATGCATTGAAACAGCTCTTTTCTTCAGTCCTGATCACAAAGGCTCAGTTTCCCATTCAGAAGAAAAGGTCAATAGATAATACGCACAAGAACCCCAAGGTCACCAAAGGTGTGTGTGTGTGTTTGTGTGCACATTTTTTTAAGGGGTGGGGGTGTATGGGTGTGGTTGTTGTTTTGTTTTTATATTTTGTTTTGTTTTGGGGCGGGGTCATCAAAACATGCATATGTCTTACACTTTTGAGTTTTCCGCAGTTGCCTTTGCAAGATGCCCATTCAAAACGTAATATGTGTACATATCAGAAACTCCAAAGTACACACACACACACACACACACACACATATACACACTAGTTCCTGTCTAAACAGTCTGACATCAAGGTAGCCCGCTCCCTTGTCTCAGTTCATTCAGTTACAAGTCCATCTATACTCTGAAAGTTGCCTTTCTTGTTGGCTCAGCACGAGCAAACATGAGGGAAATGCCCTGAATCAATAAACTGCTTGATCAGTGGGCTGTCGGTACTGAGCTGCTGCAACTGCAACAACTCAGAGAGGGATGGAGGGAATAAATGGAGGGAATGTACTGCAGCCAGTATCCGAAACCGACTGAAGCCAGGAAGAAAGTGTACAAGGAAACCTTGAAGAAAGAGACGCAAGGCAGATGACATTTTACAGAATGTGTCCAACGCCTCCAGATGAGCATAACTTTTCCAACATGAATTAGTAATGACCTATTTGTGCCAAAAGGGAAGAAATTGCCCGATAAGAAAGGTAGACTGGTATTGTAAGCTAAGATGGATGTGTCACCATGGTGACAGACGAGCCAAGCTCTGTGACAAGAACAAAGAGAACCAAGTAAGTGATCAAGTTACAACATGGCAGCAAACTCAAAATAAGTCATTTCAGTTTTGTTAAATTGTCGCAGTGTTTAACTTCAAGTTAGGACCACTTCCCAGAATTAAAAACTCCATTGCACTTGCTTGGATTCTGCTTCAGCACTTTCATAAGTCTTTCTTTTACCAGGTTTTGTCATTTTTAGTGTCATACTGGTTTTATGACTGTGCATGATGTGCCATGTGTCAAATTAAAAAGTCTGAAAGACAGACCTTGTCAAAGATCAGCACGTCAGCAGAAACATGATCCCACAGAGCTTCCAAGGCTCTACGGTGGGGTGGGGGTCATGTCAGGCAAGCAGACGGCAGGTTGTCCGCACACCTGAGACACCTGGCCGCCAGTGCATCACCTTATCGCTAAACCTGTCTGAATATGTCAGGGGTCTGCAACCTTTACAATCAAAAGAGCCATTTTACGTCTTCGTTCACTAAATTCAATGTGTCCAGAGCCGCAACAACCTGCTACAACTGTGGTTATCAACTGGTGGCCCATGGGCCACTTTAAGTTGTTTGGAGAAGACTTTTGTGGCCGACATTTTAAAGCTAAAAATATATAATAATGTTTAACATTTATTGACATTTTTACAATTTAAGACAAATGAAAAGACAGATTATTGTAAAGAGGGGGATTTTTTTTAATTAAAAAAACAACTATGAACTATGCAGACCTATGTATTTATTTATTTTATTTCATTTTGTGGAAAAAATAATTATGTATAGAAATAAAGCAAAAAGTTAAAGTGAGTGTCTGCAAAATCAGACGCGGATCTACCATTAAGGCAAAAGACTAGCCTTATCTAATGCCTGTTACCCACTGCCCCCTTTGTCGAGCGGCCGAAGCGGCCGGATAACACCGGTTTACATTCAAAGTCTATGGAGGAGACGCGTCGAGTCACGGCGAACAAGGAAGCGGCGCGATTCAAGTGATCGAAGCGGCGCGGGGGCAGCCTGCACACGCACGCGCGCGTCGCCGTCGAGCCGCCGACGTCCCAAATGTTGATCTCTGGCGGCTCGACGCATCCGGCAAACAGTCGGGAGAGCCTCGCTATCTGATTACACAACCACAACGGGACTTTTTTCGGACTTTTAAAACTCACCGGATCGAGCCTCCAGGAATTGGAACCAAACTCCGGTAAGAAACGTGGCATTTTTACAGTTGCTGCTGACAGGCTGCTGTCCTCTCCAGTGTAGATCACCCCAAACATAAAAAAAAGTTTTAATCTCATCGAAGACCGTCGGAGGTGCAGTTAAAACAACAACTGAACCCGGAAAACAAGCCAGAGACCCCTCCCTCTGCTACCCCCTAGTGTACGTCATCAGACGGTGTTCAGTGGTTCAGTGGGACCGTGACCAGCGGCCAAAAGGGGACGGCAGGCGCGTTTCGAGTTGTGCAGTGGGTAACCGGCATAAGGATGCCAAATGTGCCTTATGTGCCTCACTGCATATGCCACTTTGCCTCTATACCAACATCAACTACCTCATACATATACTGTGTACATTAACTTATATGCTGCTGTGCCACTCTTTGCAAATGTCAATGCTAGAACCTTCAGTTTATTTTATAGATATACTTTTTATACTACTATGCAAAAACTCAGGACAGTATTACACTTTTATTATTTCATTTTATGCTTATGTTCATTGGGTGTTTGGTGTTTTAGGGGTGTTTGGTGTTTCAGTGTTGGTGTAAATTTTCATACTTTTATACTATTATGAAAAAACTCAGGACAGTGTTACACTTTTACTATTTTATGCTTATGTTTATTAAATGTTTTAGTGTTTAGTGTTTAGATGGTTACTGTTGCACCGAGGGACTGAGAGAAACGCAATTTCGGTCCTGTGTATGTCCTGTACATATTGCAGTTCTGACAATTAAGTTGACTTTGACTTTGAAAAAAAAAGAGGCGGTTGCCTAGGGCCCCCAATCAGCAGGGGCCCCGCCCCGGCCAGTCACCTACATCCCTGACATTGCTCCTGCTTGTTAATGTATGTTTAACATAAAAATAATTATAGTTACGATGAAACCGATAATTAAAAACATTACAGAATATGTAATATAACATTCAAAGAATTAAAGTTGTGAAAATCTTCTAATTTAGGAAAATATATTTCTACTGTATTGCTCACATCTACCCTCTCTATTTGTTTGTGTTTATTTAGTGTTGTTGAATTTTGGTGTAAAACTTGATTTAGAGCCTTATTGCAATAATAAAACATGTTTTACAAAAAGACTTTAAAGGATAGTTTATTAAAGTAGAGAAAAAAAATGTTTTGTCTAGTTCCCAGTATTAGAGTATGAACATGAAAATATTTGTCCTTCAGGGCAGGGCCTAATGGTACATTTAGGCTGACTTGGGGGAGGGCCCCTTTACAAAGGTTTGCCTGGGGCCCCAAAATGTCTAAGTCCGCCACTGTGCAAAATGACAGGAAAACAGCTAAAACTATTGATGTTTGTATAACAACCAATAAAATTCAATTTTGTGTTTGTTTTGGTCGAAGCTTGAAAGAGCCACTACAGAGGGACCAAAGAGCCGCATGTGGCTCCAGAGCCGCAGGTTGCAGACCCCTGGTGGTCATGTGGGACTTGCAAGGTTGGGTGAGGTCCCTCTGCAGGCCACCTCTACATCCGCCACTGGATGAATGCAAAACAACCCACCGATTCTTGCGCAACTTGTGCGCAAACCGCTACAACTTTCAAAAACAAGTAGATGGAGAGCGCAAAAAGAGAAAAGTTATAGACAGTCTCACGTTGAGTTCTGAGTAAAGGAAAATCATCCAACAGAAAATAAGTTATAGTCCAGAAGGACCAAAAGTTACCAGTTGGTGGAGGATCGAGGGTTGAGGATGTCCTCTTTGGCGGTGAGCAGCGACAGGCTGTAGGTGTCCAGGTTGACCGTTTGCTTGCTCATGATGGCCAACAAAGTGTCCAGACCAGCCCCGCAGCTTCAGTCTTCACGGGTCCTGATGGGGTGGAGAGGGGGGGTGGTGTTTGCTTCGGGACGGAGGACACCAGCTGGAAGTCGTCCACTGAACGTCAGCCCAGTAAACCTGCGCAGAAAAGTCCGCAGGTTCAGGCAGCGTGCGCACTCCCAGCGTCGGAGAGGAGACGTCGACTGCAGCTCTCTGCTCTTTGTGCAGCTGGGGAGAAGTTTGAGTGCAAAGCCCCACCTCCTGTTGAGAGAGCAGAAAGCGTAATGACTTCAGTGGCTGCTGGGTCATTTGGAGGAGATGTGTTCACAGTCCAAGTCAACGCAGATCATAAAACATTAATACCTCCTCTTTTATACTGATTACTCAGTGGCGGAGCTAGACTTTTATTGCTGGGGGGCCGAGGGGGGGTCCACTTAAAGTGGTAAAAATGGACTTGTCCCAACTTTTTTGGGATTTGTTGACGCTATGAAATTTTGAAACAACATATTTTTCCCTTAAAATGATACATTCTCTCAGTTTAAACTTTTGATCTGTGATCTAAATATTTTTAAGTTTAGAAATCAAGTCTTTTTATTTTTTTTTATTTATTATGTTTTTTTTTTAAATTTTATTCATTTCATTAAAATCAAGTAACAACTCAAAAAATAAAAAAACATACATTCCAAATAAAATGAAAAGCAGCAGATGAAGAATAATCTTATAATCTCTGCCCCTTTTTACCCAAAGATACTCACAACAACAATAATTTACCAAAGAACAAAGTTAATCATCAAATTAAAGACTACATCAACTCAAACAACGATTCATATAAATTCTTATGCTAGTTTTTCATGTTCTTTCAAAAAATCCCTTTTAACAATCTCTTAAATATATACAGAGATCTGGCTGTTTTAACATTTTCTTCCAGACCATTCCACAATCTTATTCCCTGAATTATTGTACACCGCTCCTTCAAACTGGTACAAAACAAGGTTTCACAAACATTTCTGTCCCTTTAAGAAAATAAACAACATAAACTTTTTCTAAACAGTTTAGTGTTTGACTTTGTCCGCACTCATAAAACACAATGAAGTACAAAAAAAAATTCTGGGGGGGGCAATCAGATGGTTGGGGGGGGGGGGACTGGCCCCCCCGGCCACGCCTCTAGCTCCGCCACTGATTACAGTCCGTGTCCTAATCACAAAGTTGTTATTTTTTACATTATCACTGCAAAAAGAAAAAGAAATACCTACATGTGTTATTATTTTTTAACACAAATGCTAGATTAGAATAAAAGCGAACAAGTTTCTTTAGACATTGCTGTCACATTGCAGCAGTTTGGCGGTCTGACAGTCTTTCTTAATCTCTGTTTGTCTCTGGAATGGCCCCCACTGGCAACTTGGCAGACTCCAGAAAAGCCAAAAGAGCCAATTTCATGGGAACTGAGTTTGAGTCAGGCAGCACAGTGAGGCTGGAGGTCTTTTTAGTAAGTGCCTAACAGTTGACACGCATACACAAACTGACCACAAACACATAGACACCGTGCACAGTGCACACACAACTCCTGGATACACAGTTAGTGAGCTCCAACCACACACACTCACATATTAGTGGGTCACTAGTGCAACGGTTTTATAATCTTGGATTATAGGAAAGTTCTTAAGCGCTTTAATTTGCTTAGTGGCCATTCTTAGACAATCCAGGACAAAAGCTAAGGATCAAATCAAACTCGTGGACTTTCATTTTATGGAGTGACAGACTTTGGTTCACTTGTGTGAAATTTGTTCATTTAACACAATTTAACAATCACTATTTTGTTCTAAGGTTTGATATGGAAACAAAGGGTGAGTAATTGTTTTGACTGACACACCCACACATGCAATCTCTTATGAGAGAAAAGCACTTGTAAAGTAAAACACTATTCATTCAACCTTTATTTATACAGGCTAGCCTCGTTGAGTCACGGGGACTCATTTACAAGAGGGACCTGTCTCACTCACACCAAACAACCATCCACTCTCACACTCACACCTAGGGTCAATTTAGAGTCACCAATCAGCCTAACAAGCATGTTTTTTGGTCTGTGGGAGGAAACCGGAGTACCCGGAGGAAACCCACGCATGCACGGGGAGAACATGCAAACTCCACCCAGAAAGGCCCCGGACCGGGATTTGAACCGGCAACCTTCTCGCTGAGAGGCAGCAGCTCTACCAGTTGTGCCACCGTGCTGCCCAATATGTATGTCCCATGGGGATTTGCATGTTTGCTAGTGTGTATGTGTGTGCATGTTGGCTTCTGGGGATTTTATCCTCATTTAATGATTTTTATTTTTTAATCTAGGAGGTTGTTTGCTCAGCTTCCTGCCTTCCTGGCATAGACTAAACTACCGTATTTTCCGCCCTATAAGTCTCACCGGCTTATAAGTCGCACCAGTCCAATTATGTCTAATAAAGTGGAAAAATCCATGTATAAGTCGCACCATCCTATAAGTCGCACCTCACGTCACCGCTGATGTGGCCCGTCCCAGCTGATGTGACCGGCAAAGCTGGGCACCGCTAATTAAAAAATTAGTCCCACAATTTCTAAAACGCTTATTAATTTTTTTAGGTCCACAATTTCAAAAGCACAAATGTCTTGTGAAAATTAGGGGAAGCTAATCTAATCCGCTATTTATATATTTCTATATTATATATATATATATATATATATATATATATATATATATATATATATATATATATTATATATATATATATATATATATATATATATATATATATATATATATATATATATATATATATATATATATATATAATATATATATATATATATATATATATATATATATATATATATATATATATATATATATATATATATATATATATATATATATATATATATATATATATATATATATATATATATATATATATATATATATATATATATATTTATATATAGCCGGCAGCGTTATGCAAAATTTGCACTACACTGCCAACTGAAAAGTAACAAAAATGATCCTAAAAGGATGAAATTACAAAAATCAAAGGATTTATTTAATACTTTACGTACATATATTCTATTCGGCCACGAAATTAACAAAAAATAGAATGAACTTTTAATCCCTAAACCACTTTTAAATCTCAAATACACGGGTGTGTCGCCACCGCATTTATACATAAAAGTAACCCAAATACATAAAACTAATGAGTCACCGTCGAATGGTCGACACAAAACACACAATAAAATCATCCGGCCACGTTAATTTGGCTTGAAACAGCGGGGTTCTCTACGGATTTATCCATTAGTAACCCAGCACAACCAGCTGGACAGAGTTGTTAGCGTCTATAGGTAGTCAACAGATTTAATGAAAAGTAACTAAAATACATAAAAATAACGACTCACCGTCGCGTGGTCGACACAAAACCCTCAATAAAATCATCCGGCCACGTTAATTTGGCTTGAAACAGCGGGGTTCTCTACGGATTTATGAAGACACCGAGCGCAGCCAGCTAGCCACAGAAGCCCCTGAGTTCAACTCTGACCCGGAAGATGTCAAGATGGAATAGTCCATTTTTAGTAGGGGGATAAAGAAATCGACCGTTTTTTTATTGCGTATTTAATGATCGTTTTCATCGTAACTATAATTATTTTTATGTTAAATGTACATTAACAAGCAGGATCAATGTTAGGAATGTAGGTGACTGGCCGGGGCGCGGCGGGGCCGGGGCCCCATGCTGATGGGATCCCCAGGCAACGGCATCATTTACCTACATGGTAGATCCGAGTCTGTTCTCCGCTCTGCCCCCCTCCCCCCTCCAACCCTTCCTCCTCTGCTCTTTATGGTGGGGAAAAAGGTAAAACAAGCAGCATAAGAGCTTGTAAATAAGTTTATTGGTTTTTACTGATAGATAATTAGTTATTAGCGGTACTGCATTTTAAATAAAAATAGCACAAATCCGCTTATGAATTATAAAAGTTAGTCAATCCACAAAAACGCTGACAAAAAGTTTAGGTCCACTGTAAGCGGATTAGCGCTTTAGCGCTCCCTAGCGGTCTGGCGCCCAGCTTTGGTGACCGGTCACCGCTGAAAACCCGGAAATGTGGGCTGGTGTTTTGCCCAAAATGTACTGGCTTCTAAATTGCTGCAAGAACGTGCATGGAAGGACTTTTGCCAAGATTAACACTTAAAAACTATTTTCTTTGTTGCTGAAAAATATAGCAAAGATGTGTCTTAGTTGAACTTCTCCTTAATATTTTAATAATAATAATATACCGGTAATTCCTTGCAGCAAACAGACCTGCATCTCTTTGATCTTTAAAGATAAACACATAAAAAATAGTGACCAAAGTAAAAAAAACGAAAAATCCACATATAAGTTACACCGGCCTATAAGTCGCAGGGCTTGGAAATGCTTGGAAATGTAGGCAAATAGGTGCGACTTATAGGCCGGAGAATACAGTAATGAAGTGTATGTGACTGGGTGCTGAGTGGCAGATATATATATATATATATATAATTATTATTATTATTATTATTTTTTTTTTTTTAGTTAATCTCCACTCATGGAGAAAATAATCATTCAGTGTTAGTGTACTTATGAATGGAGCATAACATGAAGCATGAAATTCACATTCTCCTCGCAGACAAAGCAAACTTCTATCACGCAATAAAGCTTTTCTGTGTTGACTTGGACACCTCCAGATGTTTTTCTGGGGGAGTAACAATGCTTCATTGGCATGTTTATGAGCTTTCAGGCCTGGTGTGTGGAGCTAAAAGGTCAGAGATGTGTTTGGAGGACATGGTCACACCTTCAGCTGGACCCTCCTGGTTTGCTGCTTCATTGACAAAATGTTGTTAGAAGCTCCTTCCACACTGCAAACTTTTAGAGGCCGGGAACTGCTTGGCAAACATGTGTTTTAAAAATAACTAAAATGGCTGTTGCTACAAAACTATACCTGACTGTGTTGCCATGTCACATACAGTATATGCAAAAGAACAAAACTAAACCATACATGATCTTTTACCCGCTTCTTCATTTTGGGCTCACAGGAGTCACTGGTGCTCATATCCAGCTATCACTGTGTGTGGGGCGGGGTTCACCCTGCAGGTCACCAGTCCATCACAGGGACACATAGAGACAAACAAGACAAACGAGACAAACAACCATTCACTCTCTCACTCACACCTAGAGACAATTTAGACTTACTAATCAGTCCAACATGCATGTTTTTGATCGGTGGGAGGAGAAAACCCACGCATGCACGGAGAACATGCTAAATCCACCCAGAAAGGTCCCTGGCCTGGATTTGTGCCGGTGACCTTCTCACTGAGAGGCGGCAACTCTACCAACTGATCCACCACCGTGCCGCCCACAAAACTAAACCAACGTGCAAAATTCCAATGAAGATCAATCTTTTAACCCTGAAAAGCAGTGAGGTCCATACATCAGTAAGACCTCAGTAAAAATACATTTTAAATAGAATCCATTTATGTTTGATGACGTAAAATAGTTGAGGGGGAACTATGTATTTATTTATTTATTGGTCTTGCAGTTTTATTAAACAACCATGTTTTTGAACATTTCTAAGTTGTGTACTCAAACCTAAGTTATTGTTTGAACAATGTTGCTAAACTATACAGGTAGCAGTTCGTGTGTGTGTGTAAAAGTTACCATTATTTATGGTTCCAAACTCCTATTTTGATTCTTTTTGACCATATTGTGGTTGTTTAAAAGCTTTGCAACATACTCAGCACATAATTTAATTGCCTGTGTCACATCTCGTGAACCAATTCACTTTATTGAAACTCTCTGAAAGTAACCATTGGCTGAACCTGGAATCAACCAGATTCAAGATGGTCTTTGGAGCTAATCAACATTTAGGAAACACAAAAATGTCACTTCTAAAATAAAAGTGAAAGCTAACACTTGGTCTGCTGGGAGTGATTCCTAACATACTGGTATGTTGAGATCTGACATGAGATCTCTGCTTAAAACTTTTACATTAAATGTTGGAGCAAACATTTAGCAAATAAATAAATAAACAAAAATTGTGAAAATTGTTTATATATTTTTCTAAAATTTCAGAAAGTAATCTTTAGATAAACATCTACATCTTATTATATTTTGGCATCAACCTGATTCAAGTTAGTCTTCACGGCTAATCAACTTTAGCGAAGCAAAAATGGCCATAACTCTGTCATTTTTACAAATACAGTATTGAGCTAAAATTCAATTTGATCATAGCTGAGAGACAGTTAAAACATACTCCAAACACTAAAATACCAAAATAATATTTTTGTTTTAAACACTGGCAGTGCCAAATGGCAGATGACTTGTCATTGCATTGCATAATAACATGTGAGCATCTGGTAAAGCTTTAAGAGCACACATCCTCAAACATGCACATCATAAGAACTTTTTAACTGAGCCACAGCCACTTTGTGTTAAAACAACTTGGTCTTTTTAATTTCCTATTACAAGACTGTTTTTAATCCTGTCACAATAAGTCAAATAGTTTTTGTTTATTTAATCTTTGGTGATAAAGTTCAATTCAGTGTAGGACTGTGACGCATGCAGATAATGAAGTGGCTGTGGGAGCACTTCATGTTGTTTGTGAGCACATACGCCAGCTTCTAATGAGTCCTCCATCAAGGGCATCTCATGAAAATAATCAGATGCTAAAGCACAATTCCCTAAAAAGACAATTTGGGTCAGATTTAAAATCACGAAGAGAAGGAAATATCAGAGATGCAAAGCAGGGCTGTAAACAAGAGACTTTGTTTGAAGTGAAAACTAAGAAAGATAACAACATTGTCAGACGTGTTTTTTTCTGTGTGTAAGAGAGACGGATAGATGGAACGAAAGTAAATCAGTCTCATCAGACTTCCAGGTGAGGTCACTGCTCAGCTATGCGCCTTCACAACCGCCTTGAGATATTGCTCCCTAAGGCCTCAGTGCTCACACACAAGTATCTCTGTGTATAAATTAGTTGTTTTCAAGCTGAAGTAAAATTCTCCTTCCAGGACACAAATAAGATTATTTTCAAGTGTCCTTTTCCCTTTGACTTCATGTGCAAAAGCTTTAAACTTTAAGAATGTTTTACCACTGCTTTTCTACATTGTAGTCTACATGATACGTAGGCATACGGTGTATATACACACTAGAAAATATTAAGAATTTTAGTATATCCACTTAAATTTAAACTTGTATTATTAGGCATGTGTCGTTATGTTAAACAGCATTAAAAGCTTTGGTAACTATCTTTCATATGTAGTGTGTGTTTATTGCATTCGTTTATCCAGCAAAATATTGTATAATTAATGCTTCTGTACTTACTACTTAATCCTTAATGCTTGAACATGCTTTTCTTTGATATTGTTCTATAAATCATATAACATGTTTTTAATACAAAGCCAACTGTTGTACAAAGTTTGTTGTACATTTATTCAAATATTAGCATCTGAGAAATTTGGAAATGTTCAATATGCTTAAAAATCAAAAATAAATTGATGATTACGTTGTACTAACCAGTGTACTTTGGTTTCTAAGCACAGTATACAGACCGACCGACCATGGTAAAGTTAGTTTTACGTTGGACGTTGACATTCATGCTCTGTGGCATCAGCGGTGTCCAATGTCCAATGTAAAACTAACTTTACCGCAGTATACCCACTACAAAATGTAGACTACAGCACTGAATGTAACATGCCAGATCGTGCAGACATAGATGCCACAAAGTAATCTTTAAAGTTTTCAGGTCTCGTTTTCTAAACATTTAATGGAAGACAGTTCCTAAGAAGGCACACCCCAAGGGGCTGAATGTCTACAGGCCTTAACAGCTCATGTGATGAAGACCCTGGAGCGACTGCTGCTTAAACTCCTTAGACCTCAGGTTTGCCACACTGAGGACCCTCTACTACAGTTTGCAAACTGGGAGAATGATGCCGTTCTCTACTTTATACTCATGGGCTCACTATCACATAGACAAGGGGAAATGTGCGGTGAGGGCCATGCTTTTCGACTTCTCCAGTGCCTTCAACACTATCCAGCCCCTTCTATTTAGAGACAAGCTTGAGGAGATGGAGGTGGACACACATCTGGTCTCCTGGATTACAAACTACAGTATCTCACTGAGAGACCACAACACGTCAGGATCAGAGACTGCATCTCTGACACAGTGGTTACAGCGCAGGAGCACTGCAGGGAACCGTGCTCTCTCCATTTCTGTTCACTCTCTACACATCTGACTTCAATTATAACTTGGAGACTTGCCACATGCAGAAGTACTCAGATGACACTGCAATCGTTGGATGTGTGCAGGATGGACAGGAGGGGATACAGGACCCTGGATGAGGATGTTGTAGTGTGGTGCAAATCCAACCATCTACAGCTGAACATCAGTAAAACAAAGGAAATAGCAGTGGACTTCAGAAGGTCTGGGCCTACCCTTGAAGCCAGTCTCAATTGAAGTGGTTGATGTGGAGGTGGTCTGGGCGTACAACTGGATGACAGGCTGGCCAGTGAGCATGGACTCCCTCTAAAGGGATAGTCAGAGCAAGCTCTACTTCCTGAGGAGTCTTAGGTCCTTCAGTATCTACAGGAAACTACTGTGGATGTTCTCCCAGTCTGTGGTAGCCAGTGTCCTATTTTGTGTTGTTGTGTGTTGAGGAGGCAGCCATTAAGAGAGGAGACGCAGGACGACTTGACAGGCTGGTGAGGAAAGCTGGTTCTGTGCTGGGAACAGAGCTGAATTTAGTCCCTTACATAGGTGGCAGCAAAAAGGGCCCTCAGTAAGCTACTATCCATCATGGACAATGCTGACTATCTTCTGCACGGTGCCATCATGAAGCAGACGAGCTCCTTCAGTGGTAGACTGCTGTCCCAGTACTTCTTCACAGACAGATTCAGGAAGTCCTTTGTCCCTCAAGACATCAGACGGTCCAAATCCTCCCAGCACAGTAAAAAATAGAGTCTTGCACATCTGCAGCACCCTGGACACTTGTGTATGTATACACGTGTACATATTGTATGCATTTGTATATGGCACATGCATGTATGTGTGCTTAGATGTGTATGCATGTATACATATATATATATATATATATATATATATATATATATATATATAAGTTAAACATGAATGTACTACTCCCTACCACCTTGTGCATGTGCATCATGTCTTTTTCCAAATTTCTGTACAGTATTCTGCTTCTTGTTTGATTATTTATCCCCCCGTATAAGTAGAACATGCTAATGGATGCCTCAAAATCCCCCCAGGGATTAACAATCTATCTATCTATCTATCTATCTATCTATCTATCTATCTATCTATCTATCTATCTATCTATCTATCTATCTATCTATCTATCTATCTATCTATCTATCTATCTATCTATCTATCTATCTATCTATCTATCTATCTATCTATCTATCTATCTATCTATCTATCTATCTATCTATCTATCTATCTATCTATCTATCTATCTATCTATCTATCTATCTATCTATCTATCTATCTATCTATCTATCTATCTATCTATCTATCTATCTATCTATCTATCTATCTATCTATCTATCTATCTATCTATCTATCTATCTATCTATCTATCTATCTATCTATCTATCTATCTATCTATCTATCTATCTATCTATCTATCTATCTATCTATCTATCTATCTATCTATCTATCTATCTATCTATCTATCTATCTATCTATCTATCTATCTATCTATCTATCTATCTATCTATCTATCTATCTATCTATCTATCTATCTATCTATCTATCTATCTATCTATCTATCTATCTATCTATCTATCTATCTATCTATCTATCTATCTATATCTATCTATCTATCTATATATATCTATCCATCTATCATCCATCCATCCATCTATCATAGTTTTTTTTTACAAATTAGATGTCATGATGATGAAGTCATCAGAAAGCTTTCTTTAAATGGTAACTGTAAATGGAGCTTACTTATATAGCGCTTTCCAGCCCTCTATGAGGGGCCCCAAAGTGCTTCACAGTACCAGCCATCCACCCATTCATACACACATCCATACACCGGTAGTGGTGTTCTGCCATGCAAGGCACTGCCAGTCCTACCGGGAACAACTCGGGGTAAAGTGTCTTGCCCAGGGACACAATGAGGTATGCAGTGACCGGGGATGGAACCCGGGACCTTCCGGTCCTGAGCCGGCTGCCCTGCCTATCTACACCATCTCGGCCCTAAGACATTTAAGACATTTAAGACATCCTGATTTGAAAAGCATGTGCAGTGTTTGAGAATAACTTTTTTTGAAGGGGCCAACATTGGGGTTATTTGGACCAACATCATATGATTTGACTTTAAAAGGATTGTATGAGTCAAAACACTGAGCTGACAGTGAATCACTGCACATCCTCTGTTTGGTATTTGTGCCTTTTTTTAAAGGAATTTCACCATTATGTTCCTGTTAGTGAACGTTCCCTCATTATACTTTGAAGTTGTGAACATTTCAGCTCTTTAGCTTCTAAAAAAGATCCAGAAAGGTTGTGTTTTAGTTTCAGTTGAGTCGTTCACATCTCTCTTTGCTCCTTCATTTTCCTTTCCATTTTATTCTGAGTCAAATTTGTAAAATGAATGAATAAATACATAAATTGGTTGGTGCAATGAAAGCTCTCAAATGTACAAGTGTCTCTTGCTCTCAATTAAACTTTTTATTTTTCTCCCAAGAGAGCCAAAGGAAATGACATCCAGATGTGGTGATGTCATCGTTTCTCTGTGACTCTGAAGTTGTGTTCCACGAGGCTTCGGTGCTGCGGCGGGGGCAACACTTGTGGGAAATTGGAAGGCAGGATGGAGGTCTGTAATCAGTGTTGAACCGATGCTGGTGACCAACGAGGCTGCTGCTAATGTATTTGATCCCTGAATTTATAAGAAGTATCAAAGAGAAACCGTTTTGTGCAACAGTTTGTTAATAAAAAGGTCCAGGTTGTGTTTCGTCCAGCTCATTTTTCCAGAGGAAAAACGAGGTGTGTGTGATTCAAACACACACACTCATCATACGGACTTGAATATTCCATTCCCTCCTAATGACATCTTCCCTTGAGATGACTCGGATCATCAGCCACATCACTAAACATCGCCATGACAACCTCTACTCCTGTGTTCCTGTTGGTTTGTGTTCTATTACAAGTCACAGCTCAGAGAATATTTATCCCATGTACACATGCAATTAGAAATCTCCTATGATGGAGTTTCTTACTCAGACCCATTTCCCTTTATAGTTATGAGACTCCACAAACCTAATCCACTTCAAGTTGTTTATTTTTTTATTTTTTTATTTATTTCTTAACGCATACATGTTGTAAAGTTAAAAAATATATATGAAATAGCGTAATGTGTATTGTATTAGTTAGAAAATTAGAAAGAGTTAGTCATTTTGTACTGTTGGTTGAAGATTATTATTGTTTAATCTGATTGTTGGAAAAAGTTGGTTGAAGATTATTATTGTTTAATCTGATTGTTGGAAAAAGTTGGTTGAAGATTATTATTGTTTACATGGTTGATTATTGTTGTTTAATCTGATTGTTGGAAGTAAGGGGCAGATATAATAAGATTTATTCTTCTTTCTGCTACCTTTCATTTTTTTATATTTTGTACAATATCATTTATGAGATTGTCTTGTATTGTTTCTTTTGTAAAAAAAAAAATGAACAAATTTAATAAACATAAACATAAAGTTGTTTTGTTTTCCCCCCACTAGGTGGCACAAATGAATTAAACTCATCAGAGGTTGTAGTAGCCTACAACAAACTGCTTCCACAGTTTGCTCCACCACACACAAATAAAGTAATGGATTTATTTTCTTGACACGTTTAAAAATTTTATTTAAATTCAGTTTAGTTGTATTCATAAAGCCCTTCAAAACTCCACAGTGGAATACAATACAATAAAAGAAAACAAATGTAAAAATAAGTCAATAACAAAATAAAGGTTCACATTATAAAAACAAGAATAAAACAATAGCAACTTCAAATTCAACACTTAGCAGGTAACACAAACCAAAGATCAAATACAAGTTTTGAGTAAAGATCTAAATGCAGCTAAGCAAGATGTCTGTCTTATGCACTTTGTACAATCGCAATTTGTTCTATGGCCACCACTACCATAGCTAAAAATATATTTTTATTGTATTTATTTATTTGTTTATCTTTGCTTAACTTTTCCATGTGCTGTATAGGTAGATACGTTTTAGTAGAGTGTGGCACAGCAAAGCAAATAAATACAGTACAGTACACTGCTATTTATTATCCGTCTTGGTGTTTTGAGTTTTACATTATTTCATGTCATTTCATTATGTGGTGGTTCTTTGTGGGTGTTTTTTTTACCTATTAGTAACCCTTTTAATCTTTATTTACTTGTTTATTTTATGTATTTATTTTTATGGAATATTTATTTATTATTATTATTATCAGCATCATTATCATCAGCATCATCTTAACTATACATTATATTTTTTAATTAAATAATTAATTAATATATTTATTTGTGTGTTTGTATCTTATAAGCCTTTTTTTAGATGGTCTCTGGAAAATGTGACATTTTCCTCCGTTTTCCACACTTGCAGTCCCAACACTCTTCACTGGAGGACGTGCTGCACCAGAGAAGGATCAGCTGCTCAATGAACTGAACAAAACTACATTTACCTGAGACATATTGTCCCACTCTTCAACCTTTAAAAGATTTAGCATCAGGATCATATTCACCAACAGCCTGAATTGTTAAGGTAGACATGTTTATTTTATTTTTTCATATTTAGGGCTTCAGTAATATGTTAGAGCTATTGTTTGTCTTTTAGGTTGTTTGCATTCAGTTATTGTTTTGGTCATATTCTGATAACATTTCATTATAGCCTTATTTTGTGGGTAATTTGTGTTTTTATTTATTCATTTTTTTATTCATTTTTTTTGTTGCAGTTGTTTCNTTTACATCAAATAATTTTTATAGTTTTGCACCTGTCTATATGAATGAATGAATACAAGTACAATTTTATATTTCTGAAATAACCAACAACTCACTGACACACTTTGGACCTATTCAACATCTCATATCTTATCTTATCTTGAGCATGCACCAGGCTATTCAGCATCTGTTTAATTTTATTTTTATTTTTTGTTTGTTTGTTTGTTTTGTAACTCAAAAAGTCAGAAATATGTATCAATAAATAACAGCAAATTTAAAGCCTATATGATTACATCTTTTCCGAGTAAAACTTTCCTTAGTGGGCAAGTTCACAATAAATTTAAATCCATCACCTTTTTTCCACAGCTTTGTACATTGAAATGGTTTATGCATTATTGAGTCAGACTTATGTAGTCTGATTATATAATGTTCATTAAATGTTTAATGTTTTAGTTTTAGAGTTGGTGTAAATTTTCATACTCTTATACCACTATGCAAAAAACTCAGGACAGTGTTAGTTTTACTATTTTATGCTTATGTCTATTATTATATGTTTCAGTGTTTCAATGTTTAGATGTTTACTGTTGCACCGAGGGACTGAGAGAAACGCAATTTCGGTCCTGTGTATGTCCTGTACTGTACATATTGCAGATCTGACAATAAAGTTGACTTTGACTTTGACTTTGACTGATTATATAAGGCAGCAAATACAGTATGAGATTACCGTAATATAGACAGCAACATTAGATTATCCGTTTAGTCCAACAATTGTATTTTGTCAATAATTATACAATGTTCTGTGTATCTGGGTGGTAAAGTAATAATCATCTTCATCTAAATATTTTCTCAGTAGTTTTTTTTTTTTGTAATTAATTCTCTATTCTATGATTTATAATCTAATCTACGATCATAATCTTGGTTTAAATGGGATTTACAAT
>JBBPBX010064266.1:8724-20301 GCA_038048925.1 Garcialebias charrua | reverse complement strand
TGCGGTCTGTCAGGTTGGAAATATTGCTTATTCTCGGCTTCCTTAAAAGAGTGAGCTGGCGCTCTTGCTCCTTCAAGGTCTAGCGATTGGTATTTGACCTTTTCACCAGGACACACTTCAAAGGGTGTCTTGTTTGGTGAGCGACCTGTAAAAACATCTATCGCGCACTCTCTTATGTCTTCGATGGACCTCCGTTTATAGTTTGCGCTGACATGTACTTTCTCTCTTATGTCAGGGCAAAGATTTTTGCTGAAGATATATTTAAACCCTATCTCTTCCTCCATCTCTGGCTCGCATCTGTCACCGAAATAGGCACGGAATATTCGGTCATAATATGACCTCGGGTGCTCATTCCTACCTTGCTTGATGTCGGTTGCCGCTATGATGCCATCGGGCCCCGTGCAAGGAGTATACTCCTTTATCAGCGCAGCACAGAGAAGACTGTAGTCATTCATTACTGCGTCTCGTTGACGCTTCATGAAAGCATGCACTGTCCTGTCCGAGGTTAACCTTATCAGACAGATTTTATCATCAACTGTAGCTTCTGGGAAGCGTTGAAGCTGGAAATCAAGGTCATCGAGATAGATCTTGGTTTCGTGTGAGCCCATTGGGCCAGGAGCGAAGGTTTGAATGCTTTTCGCCATATTCCGTAGTTCAGCCATTGATAGAGGTATTTGTGGGTTATTATCAGATCCACCCACCGGTGCATCCGGTGGGATTGTCGGTTTTAGAGGCCCTAAGGGACGGCGCGGTGGTGTTGGTGTTCTAGGCGGTGATGTTGGAGGGAGTAGTGCATCGGGCATGGGCGGGGGCGGTGGAGGAGGGAGCGGGTCATCAGGTACGGGAGGGGGCGGCGGAGGCGGGTTGTTCTCAAGGTGTTTACTCATGAGATTCAAACATTTTCTCTCTTCTTCAAAGAGTTTGTTCATTGCTGATGCACGCTCTATTCGACAACTGTTCAGTTGGACTTTTAACCCATCATTTTCACGTTGTAACACCATGTGCTGTTCTTGTGATTTTCTATAATCCTCTTGCAGCCTTGTGTACCGTAGTGATAATGATTCCAGGGTGTCCGTGCATTTGTCCAGCGCGTCCCGTGCCTCCCCACAATCCGCCTGAATCGACTTGTACTGATGGTAATACTTATCCTTCTCCACCACACATTTTTCCAAATCATCTTGTGATTGGTCAAAATCCCTTTTTAACACTTTGCATTCTTCGTAGAGACTACGCGTTTGTTCAGCGCTGCCAATACTCGACTGTGTTAAACTCTTTACCTCCTGCTGTAAAGTGGCAACCTCCATTTGTGCTGTTAAACATGATGTAGAGACAGCCCGGCGTACAGCAGTTTCAAAGTCTAGCTTGGCCTTTAACAGAAGGCTTAATTTAGCCAAACGTTTATCTTTGTCTGCTTTCTTTTCAGCCGTTGTGGTTCCAGCTGTTACAGTTTTTAATGCTCTGTCCACATCTGCTTCCTCCATCAACTGTGTCTCTTCATGATAGTTTGTGATGGACCCTGTGAGTGAAAATAAGGCACGTTCGATCCAATCTTCTTTGGTCGGGTCGTGGCCTTCAGTTGGCACAAGCTGCCCCGTATCAGTGGTGTTAGGGGTCTCACCCTCTGCGCCTGCCATCTTTTATCTGGATTTTCAGTGAAAATAAAAATAAAAGATGCTCTGTATTCGTTACTCTAAACTTTTCACTATTTGAAAATAAACAGGAAAGTTTAAATGTACACAGGATAACTGGGAGATGATGTGTCAGAGAGAAGGAAGAGAGGAAAAAAAAAATTCAGTTATCTGGAGTGAAAACTGTACTTTTGTTTGTTATTTTAAATTCTTTCGTATTTAAAATAAGCAAAAATGTTTGTCTGTACCTCTGTTATTCCAAATAATTTATTTAAAATAAACAGGAGTTATTGTTTGTGTACAGAACAAATTTAAAAGCTGGTAACTCACCATAAAAATGCTGACTTTTTATGATGTTTTTTAAGAAAACTCATCTGTCAACGTCTTTTAACCAACAGGGGGCAGCTTCGAGTCTTAATTTTAATCACGAGGAAACTGATTTTTCTAATCAGTATTTAAACTAAAAACAACCTTGTCAGAGTTAGTTTCTAGTGTATCAGTGATAAACGCTCGAACCGCGTACTTTTCAGAGACAAATCTATGTTGTTAGACAGTTTAGATGGCTTTAAAGAATGTTTAAACTCTCAGTGAAACTCAGTTTGTTCTGTCAGCGTGTGTGTGTGAACTGCGTCTGATTGTCACTCAATGTGCATCAGGAAATGACGACAAGAATGGGCGGGCCAACGCAGCGTGCGTAGCGCGTCACCAGCTTCTTACGTGAGCGAGGCGGAGCTCGCTACAACATACGTGACGTCAACAAATCAATCACAGCATATGTAGTTCAATCTCCAAGCATTAATGGCGAATGTAGTTTCTCACCTTCGACCAATGTAGCGCCGGAAATGACGACAAAGTGGGCTGGTCGCAACGGCGTGCGACGTGATTGACAGCTCACAACAGCGAATCAGCGTTCGCCACAAGAGTGATTGACAGCTCACAGCTCTCGTTCATCCAATCACAGCTCATAAACAACGTGTAGGACACGTCCATGTAACGTTAGCCTAGCACGCAACTCCAGACTCTTAAACAACTCAAACGCTATAAGTTAACTTCCCAAAATTCTGAAACGTGGCAATCACAATTAAAACAGGCACGACTTAGCTACATTCAGTAACCCAGCACTTCAGCTGCAGAACAAACACGGACTCGCTCGGAGCCACTTCAAGGTCGGTTCCGGTCCACTTTTCAATGGAGCAGGAAACGGGTCTGACAGAACCCAGCCGACACGTTCTAACAGTAATATGCTTTTTCGACCTGCGCTAACTTGCAAAAATACCACACACAGCAATCTTGTAGATGTTAAAGTAGCTTTCAGGCTTTTGACTCGGCGGTCAAACAAAGCTTTGTACAGGAGTCTGTGTGAACTGGACCGAACAGGACCAGAACACAGACCACGGGCTTACAAAAACCTCACCTAAAAGCTTCCAACAGCGTGTTAAGGAGTTGAACAATAACAATCTCTCAGCTTCAAATGATAAAAACATGCAGAATCTGCCTGTCTTGAACACCTCAGCCAAAAATTATCACCTTCAGAGTCCAAAAATTGGAATAATCATGCCAACATAACGTTTCAAGTTCATGAGAGATCACAGATATATCAATAAACTTTCAGAACCACGTACGAGGGCCACCAGATGTAAGAATTATGAGGAGGTCAATATTAATACTGACCTCTTTATCCTTAATTAATCTACTTATTCAGATTGAATAGTAAATTCACGGATTCTGTTCTTTTTCAGTTTACCCAATATTTCTGTGATCTTTATGATGGATAAATACACAAAGCCATTAAGTGACAAAGACGTTAACTTAGTTTGATATGTCAAAGAGACACTATCATTTATTTAAAATAAATCAACTAAATTAACACCATTACACTTGATTGACATGATTTCACTTTCTTTCAAATTAATACGTCAGCACACTTAAATTCAACACAACAGACATAAATATTGGATGTTAACATATTTAGTCTGTGGGCTCTTCAGCTTAAAATAGTTTCCAGCTTAGATAGAGAGGGAAAGATTTAGGAGGAGAAATGGAGGAAGAAAAGTTAAGAGTCAGGGAGTTATCTTGATGTGTTTTAACCAGAAACATGGCAGTTCTCCGGCCGATTAAAGCTACACGTTGGTACCCTTGGCAAAGCATTTGACGACTTGTTACCTCGTGAAGATGGTCAGTCTCCCTCGGTCCAGTTTGGTCAGTTCGTTTACCATTCTCAGCGTCTCCAGACGTGCGCCTTGACTCGAACCGAAAGTAACGGCAGCTCCTGGTGTTGTTTTCAAGATAAGACGTTCCTTAAAGGAATGTCAATAAAAGAGCTTTTTCAGCTGTTGAAGATGACTTATAACTTGGCATGTTATAAGCCTTTAACTGAATGACGTGGTCATTAGCGTGTTGACCAGACGATCATCAGTTCTTTGGGGAACCTCATCATGGGTTGAGGACCTCAGCAAACTCTAAGGAAAACAGGAAGTCAGAGCTCTTTTAAGGCTAACTTGACCTAGAAAGACGTAGCTCTTTCTCATTCGGTCTGTTAGGCCAGGAGCCACTGAGAGGAGGCATAAGTTAGATTAAAAATGTCAGAAAGGATAAGAAAGTTAGTTTAAGACGCCAGTCTCATGATACAGCAGATTTAGAACTTTCTTAACTCATTACCAACATTGTTGTATGAATAAACAAACGTCATCAGAGCATAACATATGGGACCTATTAATGATAATAGCTTGATTATTAAATAGGACAAAAACAAAAGTCTCTGGGTGTCTAGATTGTCCTGAGCTCAAGCTAAAATGAATGAGATAAAGTGTTCCTTTTATCTTCACATGCAAGTTCGAGAGGAGAGGAGAAATCCTCCATGTACAACATTTTGAATTAAGCAGAGTATTTGATTTATCTGACATTAAAATGTACTGATGCTCTTACAAATAAAATTATTCATTTGATGACATTTGAATTAACAAAATTAAAAGAAGTCTCTGGATGACTTAATTTATGATGTTTGATTCAAATTAAAACTAATAAAAGTATTATTGTCCCTTCAGGAATAACTCCCAAAAAGTTCATTACTGAGAGTGATCAGAGAAGTGTTTCAAAGGTCAAGGTTGTATCACTACACCGTTCAAGAAACACAAATAACCAAACAACATAGACATGGGAAGACGGGGGTGCCTGAGGCTGCAGCCTCATGAGAGGCGCTGCCTTTTTTCATTAGATAAGAAAAAGGCAACATGAGGGAAAGAGGAGGTTAAAAAAAACATTAATATCTCACACTGTATCCCTAACAGGACACCATGTGAAACTGCAAAAAAAAAAAACTCAGCACAAAAAAAGCAACGTACAGATGGCACAATATGATGCATTTTGATTAGGTGAGGGTGAGTGGGGGGTGCTCCCAGCACAGGCCACCCAAGAGAGTGTTGCTGCTGCCTGGCACCTCACATACCTAGGTTACCACACCGGGGGTGCAAAAAGAGGGAGGCCAGCAAAGGTGGTGGGTTGAGGGGAGTATGTGCGAATGAGTGTATGCATGTGTGAAATGAGTCTGTGAACACTGTTCCCAGCCATAGTCCATGATAAGTGATGGTGCGTTTATCAGCCAGCCTCGGTAGAGCTCTCTGAGACAAGTCCATAGATGTCCTTGGGGAAGGGAACTGGTAGTGGGAGCAGAACATCTTGTTCACATAACATCCGGGAGAATTTGAGAGGGTCAGCTTTCCAAGGCTGACACAGGGGAGCCAGATTCAGATAGCAACAGTTGTTTTGTGTCAGGCTGACTCCGTTAATTTCTGTCTGCCTTACAGTTCCACTGGTACGACGCAATGGTGACTCCAAACCAGAGGTCGCGTTAACAGAATATTTTCCGTATTTGACTGGTTGTTTTACATGATGATGGAGAAATCAAACACCGTCTGTCGTAGATTAACATCCACTCTCCACCAACCGGTTCATGAACTTCACACCCCAGTCCGGTAGGTGGCGGTAATTGCACATTACGGCTTTTGCCAACCCCCAATAAACCAAAGGGAGAAGAAAAAGAAGAAAATGCATGAGGTTGTTGACTACTGATTTGAAAAAAATGTCAAGGCAGCTTAGCGTACGAAGTTTCTTCAAAAAGCCCAATAACTGCGATCGTGTTGAAAAAAGAGGTGAAAAAAGAGGGAGTGATGCAGTAGATGACGATGGACAAACAAGTAATCCGCCCTACACTGAGCGATCAACTTGTAGCGAGGAGGTTAGATGCTATTGTTTAATTGAATTGTTTATGCATCGTTATTTCATTTTATTTTTTTGTTATTGCAGATGTTGATTCTCTGTTCAGCTTGTTTGGAACTATTATTAATTAAAATGAATGAAAAAATATGGTAATTATTTAAAAAAAATTAAATGACTGATTAAAATCAATTTTGAACTGATATTTTTAACCCTGTCCGTCAAAACAACCGACAATGAAAAAGTCTAGCGCGACCTCTGCTCCAAACAGCCAAATCTTTGTGGTCAGTACCGCCGGGCTGAGCTTGAAGCTTCTCCAAGGTCGGTTCCTTCCTGCCCGTGAGATCAGTAGCTGCAAGTAGCCTGAGATTCTCAGCAGAAATCAGGTTCAGCTTACGGCTCAGCTCACACAGCGTTTGAGTCTTGAGTGTTGACAGCTCGGCACATTCCTTCATAGAGGTCAGGCAGCTTCACAATGGACAGAACAGCTGACAACATTTTTTGAATTTGTTGATATGCCAGGTAACCACCAACTCCAAAAAGCAGAAATCCTGTTATCATAAATCCAATTTTGTACACATCTTCTACATCTTCAACGGACAAAATGGACAGACACACCATCTTCCACTGCCCCAAGGAATTCATTGTATAACCGGCTGCAAGTGTCCCGTCAGAGCAAGAGGGCTCTCCTTCTCCCTGTCTTCTCGTCAAGAAAACCTGATCAATTGCATTGAGAGACCAGCTGACCAGATCCATAGTTTACAATTTGGAAGGTATGTAAAGAGAGGCTCTGAAAAGGTGCAGGATAAAGAGCAGAAGCAAGAGGGAAGCAGGAGCTGTAGGGAAAAGTGTGTGTCTTCATCAAAAGCAAGGAAAAAAACATATGTCAACAGACTACAACTGTGAAAAATATAGTTGGTAGATACCCTGATGCATGCTCAATAATACAGGTAGAAAAATCTAAAAAAGCTAAGTCTGGTCCTCTGGACATTCAAGTTGGTAGAGTGATCAAATAACATTATGTTATATTGTAAAAAAAACATATATTTTTTGAGTCAGTTAGCAAAACAGTGATAATGTATTTTAACATTTTAATGCAACAATTTACAAAGTAATTCAGGACAACTTAAAATGTATTAACCTACATTAATGCCTCCAAAATCAAATACAACTAAAACTAGGTCTCAATTTTTTTTAAATAATATATATTAAATACACAAAATACACATACTGCACAGTTGCAGAGAGAAAAGCTCTGCAGAGAGGCTGCACAGAAGTCTGTGGGAGTCAGTCTCCCCACCATCACAGACATTTACACCTCCAGATGCAGAAAAAGAGCCACCTGCATCATGAAAGACCTCACTCACCCAGCACACTCACTCTTTGCACCACTCCCCTCGGGACGGAGGTTGAGGAGCATCAAATGTAGAACCACTAGACTGAGAAACAGCTTCTACCCTGAGGCTGTCAGACTCATGAATAAATAAATAATAAGAATAAACACTGCAAAATGTCACATCATACTGATACTGTACTGATCTGTTTCTTGTTGCTGCGTTCATCTGTGACCATCTGCTCATGTTCGTGCTGCTGTTTATAATGATGTTTTTCTACTACATTAGGGCTTAGTGTATTACTAGCTGATGTGATGTCTCTCTTAGTTAATCCTAGATGTTATTATTGTATTTCTCTTGCATTTGTTGTTGGATGTAACTGGGACCCTGTGTACATAATCTCGTTTTCAACACATGTACTACATGCGGTGCAAATGACAATAAATTCTCTCTGACTCTCTGACTCTCTAAATATGGTGTTTGCATATTCATCCATCCATTATCTTTTACCATTTTCTTCCTTTTCGCGTCACGGGGGTCACTGGTGCCCATGCCCAGCCATCTCTGTGCGCGAGGCTGGGGACACCCTGGACAGGTCTCCAGTCCATCACAGGGACACACAGAGACAAACAAGACAAACAAATTCACTCTCTCACTCAGACAGTTTAGAGTTACCAATCAGACTAACATGCATGTGTTTGGTCTGTGGGAGGAAACCAGAGTACCTGGAGAAAACCCACGCAAGCATGAGAATATGCAAACAACCAGAAAGGCCCCCGGACCGGGATTTGAACCAGGGTAAGCTGCTAACTGAGAGGCAGCAGCTCTACCAATGTGCCACCATGCTGCCCATGTTTGCATATTAAGATATTAAAATATTGTGCTTTGTTAGTGAGCGCTGAGCAGCAAAAATTATGGACAAAGTGTCTAATCCTCCTGTACAAATTAAAGCCATAATATGTATAATTTATGTGTGCCACCTTGTAATATTTTTGAATCCAGAGTCTGTGCAGTTGGGATGCAGGGCTTGAAGTCCCATTCTCCCCCATACATAATGTTTTTTGTCTGTTGGGAATCAAATAACTAAACTAATTGTGTTAGGAAAATAAATATTTTGCAAATTAGCAAACTAAAGTAACTGTGACTCATTTAAAGTAAACTCAGGGAAAAAGATCCTGGGCAAATATTTGAATTTATTTATTTTATTAAAGCACTGTCTTCTTCATTTTGGACTTAAAGCTCATCTGCAGCCATCCTGTGTGTTTGTGTTTTGTTTTTGTTTTTTTTTTGAAGATTTTTAGCAGCTGTTTTGTCACATATTTATCAGTACCTTACCATTCATGACCTCAGACATGGAGCAAGAAGAGTATTCAGGAAAGGACAGAACATTTCCTCCAGGCTAGGCTTATGGTTAACCAAAAGAAGCCCCACCTTTTTGTTGTTGCTTGTTTTGTTTTTGTTTTTTAAGGTTAATAAACAATGTTTTCTCAAAATCAACATAGATATCAGCTTGAAAATATGCCACATTAGCTAATATTACAAAAAATATTATAAAAATAATATTAAACATCAGCCTGGCTTATCAGACCAAGACTTCTGCCCTTTTCTCTACACTCTGTGTCAGGACAATGCATTAATTACTGATAACTATTTGATTTTAAAAAAAAGAGACTATTTTTAATAGATTTCAAGAGAAATATACAGTATTGGGAAACAAGAAAAGCTAATGTTAGCATTTAGCACAAAATGACATGGTTTTATTCAATAAAAAGGGTCAATCGTCAACAGTTGTCCAATACCCATTTAGATAAAATATGTCTGTAGACTAAATATATATTTAGAGGAAAATATACTTTAAATTGTAAGAAGTGCAATAGTGTTTGTGATTCCAATAAAGACATTTTGATTTTAAAAAGAAATGCAGCATCTTTTTTCTTAAACATGGGAAGACATTGAATGAGAGTAAATGAGGAAGCAAGAAATAGATGCTCATGGATGAGTACACACACACACACACACACACACACACATCACACACTTTTTTTGGTTGCCATTAGACACAGTGTAATTAACCATCCACTTGCTCATTTCTCCTTGGAGACATAGCAGGGGTGGTTCTCAATGGGTTCGAGAAATGAAACGCGAAGCAGGAGAGGAAGCTACTGTAGCTACGGTTGCTCAGAACTAATGAGATTTTGTGAAGAGGTAATGTGCTCGCCTTACAGGAACTCTGGACAGCAGCAAAACAGATAAATGAGAGATGTGTGCTGCTGTTGCACCTCATAGCTTTAAACACACGTACGGTGGTTTCTCCACCAGCTACAGGCCACAGAAATCTGTTCAATGCTCAAGTAATTATGTCCAGCACTTTAACTTACTCATGAAGAAAACAACTAACTGATAAATAAAATAAACAAATTAAAAATGTTTTATATGTATTAGTCCCAAATCTCATAGCTGATGCATCTGGCAGCTGTTTCTGTGAACACAAATTAAAATCATCCATACTAAAGATGGATGGATGGATAGATAGATTGATACTGTAGATAGATAGATAGATAGATAGATAGATAGATAGATAGATAGATAGATAGATAGATAGATAGATAGATAGATAGATAGATAGATAGATAGATAGATAGATAGATAGATAGATAGATAGATAGATAGATAGATAGATAGATAGATAGATAGATAGATAGATAGATAGATAGATAGATAGATAGATAGATAGATAGATAGATAGATAGATAGATAGATAGATAGATAGATAGATAGATAGATAGATAGATAGATAGATAGATAGATAGATAGATAGATAGATAGATAGATAGATAGATAGATAGATAGATAGATAGATAGATAGATAGATAGATAGATAGATAGATAGATAGATAGATAGATAGATAGATAGATAGATAGATAGATAGATAGATAGATAGATAGATAGATAGATAGATAGATAGATAGATAGATAGATAGATAGATAGATAGATAGATAGATAGATAGATAGATAGATAGATAGATAGATAGATAGATAGATAGATAGATAGATAGATAGATAGATAGATAGATAGATAGATAGATAGATAGATAGATAGATAGATAGATAGATAGATAGATAGATAGATAGATAGATAGATAGATAGATAGATAGATAGATAGATAGATAGATAGATAGATAGATAGATAGATAGATAGATAGATAGATAGATAGATAGATAGATAGATAGATAGATAGATAGATAGATAGATAGATAGATAGATAGATAGATAGATAGATAGATAGATAGATAGATAGATAGATAGATAGATAGATAGATAGATAGATAGATAGATAGATAGATAGATAGATAGATAGATAGATAGATAGATAGATAGATAGATAGATAGATAGATAGATAGATAGATAGATAGATAGATAGATAGATAGATAGATAGATAGATAGATAGACAGATAGACAGACAGACAGAAGCTGTGAGTCCAGCTGCCTATAAGGGTAAATATTGATTCACACATTCTCAGATGGCCTTGAACGTCTCACAGTGTTCAGATATGATCGCTGCAGGGCCACAGAGCTGTTTCTACAAGTCGTCACTCAACACGTTCTCATTAAGTCCATAAACATGATGAGGTGGTAAATGATGGTAAATAACACATACTCTAGAGGCGCAGGCGTTTGTATCTGTAATTAAAATGAAATTGCAATACCATTTTTTTTATGTGGAGTCTATTTATTGTCCTATTAGGATCTAAATTATTGGCAGTCACAAAATTATTACAAATCATTTTTGAACTGATGGGGAGAATTACTTTGCTTTCAGAAAAGCTGCAAAGTGATCCAAAGAACAATCAACCACATTAAAATCACTTAGTGTGAATAAAGAATGGACTCGTTGGCTGTTGTCATCAGATGGACAAGAGGGTGGACCTATTAAATTAATTTTTTTAAAATCTTAATTCAACCTATTTTGGATGTTGATAAAGATGCACAATAATGTAATGATTTACTAAAATTGAATAGTTTTTATTTTATACCATTTCTATCTTAACATGTGATTCTTGGCCTGCCATTGTGTATCCGTTCCTACCAAACCCAGCTCGTCAAAGCAGGTGACCACTTGTCCTGAGCCTGGTTCTGCTAATTGTTTCTTCCTCATGAGGGAGTTTTTCCTTTCCACTGTCACCTTCATGCTTGCTCAAGATGAGAGTTCTGTGATGGAGTTAAATTGAAAGCAGTCTGCTCCTCAGATAAATAACGTTAAATTATTATCATTATATACGAATGTTTCTGTTCAGCGCCCTGAGATGACTTCTGTTTGTGACTTGGCGCTATAAAATAAACTGAATTTAATTGAATTTAAATAGAAAACTCATCAGCTGAAGTTTAAAAAGTATATA
>JBBPBX010064265.1:0-20301 GCA_038048925.1 Garcialebias charrua | reverse complement strand
TAGTGAAAGGGAAAAAAAAGTGTGATTTTTGTCTACGCATGCAAGACACAAGAAGGGAGGCAGGAAAGGCTCGAGATGCACCATACTGACTGAACTGAAAAAGAAAAGATGAATCATGAGTGTCTGGCAAACACCATTTCAGTGGGTTAGTATATATTTAGTGAACATGAGTGTCATAGATTAATCATTGAGTTTGAATTAGTAAGCTGATGGTTAACAGTAAACACAGCAGAAGCACTACATCCAACTGACTATGTTTGGAGAAAACCTACACCATTTAGCAAAAGTTTCATATTATTATCTCCTCTGTGATAAGTTTTAATTTGTGACTAAATGCTTACCCTTTACGCTGGAACACGGTAGTACCAGTGTGAACAGAACCCAGAAAAAGGCTTTAGTCATCATTGTATACCTGAAAGAGAGAAAAAAAAAAGCAGATAAACACTAAATGAGAGACATCTTTCAGGATTCATAAACAGAATGAAAATGAGCATGAAAAAAAGTTGTTGTACATTTGAAAATAATTTTCGGTGAGATGAACGAAGATGGTACAATTTGCCATCCACCTCAAGGTGCTGGAGGGCACAACTTTACAAATAGAGATTTTTTGTTATTACAAAAAAAACTAAGTAAAGTGGATCTCATGTCTTCCTGTTGTCCTGGCAACAAGGCATTGAGTGGCAAGCGATGGGGAAACTGGTGCTATTGGCTGGCTGCGTGAGAGTGACTGGGTTGATGTAGGAGTGTTGGAGGGACACACTGCTTGGCAAATGAGGGAAGAGGAGCAGACAGACATTAGGAGGAAGAGGAAGACATGAGGGTACAGGACAGGGAATAATAAGACAGCCAGGTTTTCCTCAATACACTTCTATTATTTACACACCTGGAACACTGAGATGGAAATTGTAAAGCACATATCTAAATGACAAACAATTGGCAGCAAACTAGTTCAACTATCAAAGCAAACTGAAAATAGAAAATAAATAAAATTACCAATTTTTAACGATAGTATTTAAGTTTTCTAAAGACATAGCCTGGAGTGTTCCTTGTTCCTGTTAAACCGAGCAAGAGGGACATTATCTTGGCAATGTGAGCGTCTTGAGTGCATCTGTGCTGCTGATAAATACTAAATACCCCAACACCACCTACCTCAACAACCCCCCACCCCACGCCCCCAAGCCTTTGTGCCCATCTCCCAGACATAAATGATTAAGCATGTAATGTTAGCATTAGCCCAACGGCAGCGTCTGTACAGTGACGCTCAAACAGACCACATGCTGCTCCTTTAATCAGGCCACAAAACAGAGGCTGCCACACAGAGATAATCAGGAGCCGTGTCTGCTCCCTTGGGGCGAGAGGGGTGGAGGAATGGTGGTTGGTGCAGAGAATGGGCACGAGGGCATGTGGAGGCACTGCTTGGGTGTGACTGGGGGGGGCAGTAGGTCAAAGAGAGGAGTAAGGACTGCTACAGTGAGGTCAACTGAAAGGTGGGTCAGTCTAGTGTCAACACCCATCGGACAGGAAGGGGAACTGTGAAGTGAAGGACGGTGGTGTCTGTCTGTCTGTGTAAATTGATGCATGTAAAGAACTAACATTAACACTAGTGTTCTGCAAAACTTTGCCCACTTGTTTTATAGTGACACATTAACCAGTCATTCAAAACCAACAAGTACACAGTAATTACCTCACCTCGATTAGCAGAGCAGAACACGTCTTGTGGTTTTACTTGATTACTTCAAACAGCTAATGATTTGCTGTATTTCTGGTTACGTTTACCGTCAAAACCCCATAGGAAAAATCATCTGCCTCTCACACTAACCGTGTTTCCATCCATTTTCATTTCGAATTTTGAGCTAATTTTTGAAATCTCGCAAATATGTAAATACAAATTAATGCGAAGCAGAAGTGTTTCCATCTACTGGCTTGTAGCGCATCTACCAAGCCACGCACAGCGTCATTACGTCAGACGTCAGCGTCATTACGTCAGACGTCAGCGTCATTACGTCAGACGTCAGCGTCATTACGTCAGACGTCAGCACTGCGCATGTCTACAGTAAACAGGAAGTAGCGGTTGAAAACAGAACCCGGCCACACATCTCGTCAAAATGGAGAGAATATTTCAGGTACGTGTTGCTATCGGGCAAGTTGTATTTATTCTGTCATGCCAACTAGTTTTAGCGATGTTACATGTTGTCCGGAGCGGAAACAGCTGAACGTCACGTGACGTGAATGTTCGCTACGGCAGAACTGAGTCGGAAAATCTGTTTCCATCTGTCGTTTTGCGCATCTGCTCATTTTCGAAGATCCCAAAAACCACCTCAAGCGAGCGTATAAACTTTTTGGCGAAGTTGAGGAAGTAAATTCGGATTTTGCCGTTTCCATTAAGCTTTTCTGCTGCGATACTTCAAAATGCGCAGCTAGAAACCTTGATGGAAACACGGCTACTGTGAAAAATACTCTCCAGGAAGTAAGCATCCCAACCAATTATGTGTTTATAAAGGTTTTACGCTGTTTTTCAGACTGTAGGGATACAACACTTAATCAAGCCTTTGTATCAAGGATCAAATGACATTTTGGGTCACTGTGTCTCCAGCATGTTTGCAGCTGGTTTCCTCATAATGCTGCATGATGGATAACATTTTAAACAGAGTGCCAAAGTATTTTAATTTTTTTTGTAACAATATATTATAAGTTTGCATGCATGCAAAAGTTAATTATATACAGTATTTATTTTACACACACAAATGAAAAAATAAATGAAGCCTCATCCACACTCCGAGGCATGAAGAAACATGAAGCTGCCTAACGGCTTTTGGAGTCCTGATACTGGAAACCTCAGAATGGATTCTTGGGAAGGAGCGAGGCAGGTCTAGCATCTGTAAAACTGATTGCGATCTGAGTACCGGTACACAGTTTTGTGGAGCTCCGTGAGTGTGTATTGCAGCCCTCTTCTCCTGTGTGTTGAATTCTTTGGCCATGTTGTGTAGCGACGAGCACTCACAAAACTGACATGCAGCCAAGGGTGTGCTCTCAACCCCTCTTGTTCTCTGATTCAGTGTTGTTTTAGGAAACTAGACTGAATTCCAGATGGATTTTATAGCTTTAGATAAGTCTTTTAATTTCTTGCATTTGATACCAATAAACCTAACAAGAAAAAAAAAAAACATAAAAAGGGCCAAAATAATATTGCTGTAAAACTGGTGAATTTTAAAAAGATAAACGTGAAAGGGATTTGTTTAATGCCTGTTAAGTGCCGTATTCGTCGGTGTATAATATGCAGTTTTTTTGCTCATTTGAATGTCCTACGTATTATACACCGAAGCGTATCATCTATGGATTTTTTCCCATATTTTTAGACCCATTTTTCGCTCTGATTCGTCGTTTTTCATTTTGGGCAAAAATGGTGCAGTACCAGTTTCGGCCGCTATGGGCGCTATGGGCAGCAGCAGAGGACTCAGAGAGCGAAGAGGAAGAGGAGGGCCACTTCCAGACGTTTCTAGCTCATGTGTCCGAAAAAAGCCTCCTCTGGTCGGACTGACTCTGTCGCTGCCCGCCCCCTGCTCTGGATGTAGCTGCATTTAGCTGTGAGGTTCGCTGTTTTTGTTTGCAAGATACCGTAACTCATAAACCACACCGCGGATTTTTAAATCCAGCTGATTTCACATTTGGTTAAGCTCAGGAGCCCGTGTGCTATAAAGTCAGCTAAGAAATATATTTAAGCGTTTATTTAGCTAAATTTAAAGAAAGAAAGCGTCCGAACCGCCTGTTTGCAAATCGGCAAACTATTTTTTTAAATCCAGCTCAGACCAGCTGATTTCACATTTAGTTAAGCTCAGGAGACCGTTTGCTATAAAGTCAGCTAAGAAATATATTTTTTTAAGCGTTTATTTAGCTAAATTTAAAGAAATAAAGCGTCCGATCCACCTGTTTGCAAATCGGCGAACTATTTTTTAAAATCCAGCTCAGACCAGCTGATTTCACATTTAGTTAAGCTCAGGAGACCGTTTGCTATAAAGTCAGCTAAGAAATATATTTTTTAAGCGTTTATTTAGCTAAATTTAAAGAAATAAAGCGTCCGACCCGCGTGCATGCAAATCGGCAAACTATTTTTTTTAAATCCAGCTCAGACCAGCTGATTTCACATTTAGTTAAGCTCAGGAGACCGTTTGCTATAAAGTCAGCTAAGAAATATATATTTTTAAGCGTTTATTTAGCTAAATTTAAAGAAAGAAAGCGTCCGATCCCCTGTTTGCAAACCGGCGAACTATTTTTTAAAATCCAGCTCAGACCAGCTGATTTCACATTTAGTTAAGCTCAGGAGACCGTTTGCTATAAAGTCAGCTAAGAAATATATATTTTTTAAGCGTTTATTTAGCTAAATTTAAAGAAAGAAAGCGTCCGAACCGCCTGTTTGCAAATCGGCGAACTATTTTTTTTTATCCAGCTCAGACGAGCTGATTTCACATTTAGTTAAGCTCAGGAGTCCATGTGCTATAAAGTCAGCTAAGAAATATATTTTTTTCTCACAAAGAAATAATAGGTTTTACAGTGTTTTGTTGTAAATTCCTTCGGTGCTCGCCCGCTTCTGTGGCAGCCATTTTAAGCAGGGCAAATGAGGCGCTGACGCGTCACGTAGCGGTGACGCATAATAGATGCGTATTAAACACCGAAGCGTATTATGTACGTTTTTTTTCTGGTTTATTGGCAATAATTGGCCAAAGCGTATTATACAGAGGTGCGTATTTTACAACGACAAATACGGTATATAAAAGTGTCTAAAAGATATTTTTTTATTACATGTTCAGTCTTTTCTGACGTTCACCTGCTAGTTTAGATAGTGTGCATACATATGTGTTCATTCTTTTATTTTGAAGGACACAGTAACAGGGTCAGAAGTTGTGCTGTAATGGCGAGATGAAAGGGAAAATTAATAAATAGCAGAGACACTGTTCTTGTATTACCGGTAATCATTTTATCTACCGTATTTTCCGGCCTATAAGTCGCAGTTTTTTAACTAATTTTCATGTCCTGCGACTTATGAAGCGAAGCAACATATTTATGGATTTTTTCCCATATTTTTAGACATATTTTTGGCTAAGATACAACAGTTTCCATTCATTCTGACGAAAAAAATGGAGCAGTACCAGTTTCGGCCGCTAGGGGCAGTAGAACCACTTTCGGCCGCTAGGGTCCAACGACCGTTCCCAGCTCATGTGTCCGAAAAAAGCCTCCTATGCTCGGACTCACTCTGTCGCAGCCCGGCCTCCTGAACTCTGGAGGTAGGTCTGAACTAGTGTTTGTTAGCAAAATAGCTCATGAACCACACGACAGATTTTGATGAAACTTACAGAAAGTAATCACTGGATGGATATTTACAATCTATTAGCTGTAAGAGATGTTTGAGCTAAAATTCAATTTATTTATAATTTATTTTCGCAGCGCGCCCGACCGTTTGGAAGACAAAGCGAAACCATTTAAATCCAGCTGATTTGACCATTACGTGAATTTATTAAGGAAAGGTTAAGCTCAGAAACACTTGTGCTATAATGTCAACAGTCAGCTAAGAAATATATATTTTTAAGTGTTTATCTTGCTAAATTTTAAAGAAATGAAGCTGTCCCACCCGCGCGCGTGCACATAGCGAAACTACTTTTTTTAATCCAGCTGATTTGACTTTACGTGAATTTATTAAGGAAAGGTTAAGCTCAGACACATCTTTGCTATAATTTTCAGCAAACAATTGCTTTTACCATGTTAATCTTGTAAAGTCCTTCTGTGCTCGCTCCTGTGGCCGCCATATGCAACAGGGCGGTGACGCGTAACATACGCGACGTGTCAGCGGCGACGCATAATAGATTAGACTTATGGGGCAAAGAGACATATTTATGGATTTTTCCACTTTATTGGACATAATTGGACTAATGCGACATATAGGGCGGTGCGACTTTTCACCCGGAAAATACGGTACTACTACTAAAAGTGTTTAACAATAAAAATCAATGGTACCAATTTAATGAATATTTACCGTATTTTACAGTTATTACTTGACTTTTGGTCACATGAACTTGATAAGAATTCTGGGTAGAATTGACAGGTATATGATTTTAAAATAATTTTGGTTACGTAGGTGTTTGGCACTGTTCTTCCAGCGATTATGCTTGAATCGTTATTGTGTCCATTTTGAAGGTTGAATAGTTTTAACCATGAGTCAGACAGCAAAGCATCATGAAGACTTATGGGACGCTCATGCAGTCTGAATGTGTTGAAAGAAAGCTATAGTCTATGAAATGCCAGCCAATGGCGGATTCTTGTACTACAACAAGAAAGACGCACATTATGCCGGAGATGGCTGGGCACAGATTCTGACAATGAGAGGTGGATGCCCACGGCTTAATAACCGGAGCGTCTTATGTACAAAATTAAGATTTAGCTTACTTTTACTATGCACGGCTTAGAGACAGCTGTGTTCTATAGCCCGAGAATTACGGTAGTGTCCAGAAGATGTGTTGCTGGTGACTGAGTAACTTCCTGTGGATCAAAAGTCTGTCTTTATTCATCCATTCATTATCTTTTACCCCCACTTCTTCCTTTTCAGGTCGTGGACGTTACTGTTGCCCATGTCCTGTGGATCAAAAGTCTGTCTTTATTCATCCATTCATTATCTTTTACCCCCACTTCTTCCTTTTCAGGTCGTGGACGTTACTGTTGCCCATGTCCAGCAGTCACTGTATGAGAGGCGTGGCACACCCTGGACCAGTCGCAAGTCCATCACAGGGCCACAGAGACAAATGAGACAATCAACAAATTACCCTAATTCAAAACTAGAGCTAATTTTAGAATCACCAGTAAACCTAACATGCATGTTTTTGGTCTGTGGGAGGAAATCAGAGTGTTTGGAGAAAACCAACACATGCACTGAGAAAGCATGCAAATTCCACCCAGAAGGGTCTCTGGCTGGGATTCCGTCAGACAACCTTTTTGCCAAAAAGCGACAGCTCTACCAACTGAGCTATCGTGTCGTCGCCTTTGTTCACATTGGATTTAAATTTGTTAATAATGTAAAGACTGTTTATTATGCATTGCAAGGTTTTGTTCTCAGCAAAGATAAAGAAAACACAAAAAACAAATCTTGAAAGCAAAGTTTAAATTTTGAGGAGTATCTGGTTCTGGTAGATTTTGTAACTGAAAAACTGCAACAAGACTAGGGTAGAAATGCTTCAGTTTGTACTTCCACTTAAGTTATTTGGTTTAAATGAAATTCATATTTGGTTTAAATGAAATTCAAAGTGCCAGGGTAATCCTTTAAACATATTACTTCTGCTTAAGGAATCAATATTTTTCCCACAGTATCCCTTATGATTTCTGAACCTTTGACATGAAGGCATAAAAGACCCCATTTGAGCTGAACACAAACCAACCAAAGTGTGCACAACCTAAAAGAAACAGCTGAAACAGACACGGCCCAGTGAAAAGTATGTTAGGCTTGACTCCTGCTGAGTGCTACTGGAGACACATAAAAGCAAACCTTCCTATCATGGCTCACATTTTTTGACGCCACATTTCCTACACAACTCTTTCCCTAGATCCCACTCTAGAGAGCTATCCGCACTACTCTTAGAGGTTGAGAAGAGCTTAAAGTGATTATGTAGAGATGATTACTGTACATATGCTTTTCACGTTCTGTTAATACAACTGAACCCTAAAAATGCCTGCAGCCAGTTATGATGATTTAAAAACATCTTAAAAGTTGGTACACTGAAAAAGACTAACTTTATCTACTATTAAGCTGAAAATGTTATATGATCCACTATCTTAAACTAGGCGTGTTTCCATCAAGGTTTCTAGGTGCGCATTATGAAGCATCGCATCAGAAAAGCTAAATGGAAACGGCATAATTCGAGTTAACTTCCTCTAAGTCGCTCTAAAGTTTATACGCTCGCTTGAGGTAGTTTTTGGGGAGTCGATTCAGAGCTGAGTCGGCTAAACGACAGATGGAAACAGATTAGCCGACTCAGTTCTGCCGCAGCGAACATTCACGTCACGTGACTGATCAGCTGTTTCCGCTCCGGACAACATGTAACATCGCTAAAACTAGTTGGCATGACAGAATAAATACAACTTGCCCGATAGCAACACATACCTGAAATATTCTCTCCATTTTGCCGAGATGTCTGTTTTCAAACGCTACTTCCTGTTTACTGTGGAAGTGCGTAACGCTGACGTCTGACGTATGGCGCTGACGTGTGACGTAATGACGCTGACGTCTGACGTAGAGACGCTTTGCGTGGCATTGCAGATGCGCTTCAAGCCAGTTTAATGGAAACACTTCTGATCCTCATAATTTTAATTTACATTTTAGCGAAATTTTCTAAAATTCGCTCAAAAATCGAATTTAAATTGGATGGAAACATAGCTAATGACTGTTGAAACAGCTTTCCACAGCAACTAAAGCATGTGTGCCTGGGTGCTTTAATATTTTGGGTCTATTTTGTATGCAGGTCAGGTAAACGAGAGAATGACAAAACTACTTTGTCTGATGAGCATGGTGCATCACTGAGGTTGAAGAGGAAGGTTTGCTGAAGCTGTACAGGAGCAGCTGAGTCATCATGCTGGCAAAAAGGGAGATAAGATGTGGAATCAGTGTCTGAGCTGGCAGGCTGGCATGGTTACCATGGAACAAATAGCCTGGGCACTGAGGAAACTGCAGAAAACTGCAGGATGGCGAGTGGAAGAAACAGACCGAGAGTGAGGCAATGCAAAGCCGTGCGCTCGTGTCCCTGTTACTCTCCCTGACCTGCAACCAGACAGCCAAAGAGCCAGCATGCCATCAGGGACACAGATGGTTTGCTCCTAGGTGGATGTGAGTTTAATGCAGACCTAAGGGCAATAGCTATGCTTTTTACTGCAACCCAAATTCAAATTTACACAACAGCATGGTGGATCAACACGCTCATCTTTCTCTGCCAAATAAAATATACAGTATATAGAAAGACAAAAAATGCATAATTGTATCCTAAATCCTAAAACGATAAGACACTCTGAGCAAAGCAGACCTTAAAAATGTTATAAAATTATATTAAAATTGAGTCAAGATTCTTTGTTGCTTATCTATTTAAAGTTGGAAAGGCAGAATAGATAAACTCAAGTTTCTAAAGAATCTTGTGCTTCAATACTTTCCACAAAACACATGCAACACATGTATAAAGTGACAATGGTCTCAACAAATGTACCATGTGAAGAAACATGAATCCATAATGTCCTAATACATGTTCAGTAATCTATCTATCTATCCATCCATCCATCATCTTCTGCTTATTCCAAAGTTGGGTCACGGGGGCCGCAGTTTGAGCAGGGAGGCCCAGACATCTCTTTCCACAGCCACCTTTTCTGGGAGGACTTCAAGGTGTTCCCAAGCCAACCAGACTTATGCTGCTTTTCCATTGGGAATGGTACAGCACAGTTCAACTAAACTAAACCTGTCAATCAATCCAGTAGGCGTGTCAGCAAATGACCAATCGGTGAATTCAATTTGTCCCAGTAAACGCCCCTCGCCTGCGGAGCTGACTGCAGCTGGTCGGGAGTATGCTCGAGTATGAAGTCTCAACCATCTATGTTCCCGTTGTACCTTGGTGCAATTAGGGCTGTATAATAATATCGATATCGCAATAATATAGATTTTTTCTTTCCTAGGAAAAATTTTATATTCATCCGCAAGTATCGTACCTCTGCATCCCTGGCACTAGTGTATCCTCAGAGAGAGTCTTCTCCACAGCTGGAGATATCATCACTGCGCAGAGAAGTGCACTTCTCCCAGAGCACGTCGATCAGATTCTATTTCTAAACAAAAATCTGAAGAGAATGTAGCTCACTTGGTCTGCAGAGTAGACTTTCTGTTTAGAGTTCACTTATTAGTCAGGGTCTATCTACAGCAGGGGTGCGCATTAGGTAGATCGCGATCTGGTAGATCTCTGAGGTAGTACTGGTAGATTGCAGCGTGACATTAAAAAAATATTTGTCACCCTATCAAACATCCTGGCTGTGGTGCAACTGTGAGCGGACGCGGGCACCTTGGCTGCCGCTGCTCCTCGTACTTTTTGCTCCTCGAACTTTTTTGTTACTTTCTGCAGTTTTTTTCACCGACCCTTGTTGGGCATTTCTACCTTTCTACCTTTCTGTGATTTAGTTTTAGAGCAACTGTCTTTTCTGACTGCGTTGTGGATCTGCAGACGTTACACGCTGCCAGTCAAAGCAGTTGGCCGCTTGTCCTGAGCCTGGTTCTGCTAAAGGTTTCTTCCTTCTAAAAGGGAGTTTTTCTTTTCCACTGATGCCATTGTGCTTGCTTAGGATGGGAGACCATGGCGAAGCCAAGATTTGACTGGTTTGCTGGATTCATTAGATAGAAAACTTAACTAGTCTAACCGGAATTTTAGTAGTGGGGGCTATCAACCTCCCGTTAGCTCTAGCACGAATTTAGCTTAGAGAACCACGTAGCTGCATTTATTGTTAGCTTACCTGCTGCCTCTCTCAACTTCCTGTGTCCTCTGGACTGTTCTGGAATGTCTCCTGTACTCCTTCAAGGTAATGCTCGTTCAAGTTGCCGCTCTCTGCTTCTTGTATATCTTTTTCGGAGCCGTGGGCCTGCTGTTAGCGGCTAGCTCCGTGCTAGCTTCAACCGGCTCGACAATGTTGACCTACTCCGCTTCGGAGTTGTTTGAACTTAACGGCTCCATTCCCCCTTCTGTTTCCACCATCAAACAACTGGGACTTCTGCGTAGACCTCGTTACATCCATAGAAGCTCTCGAAAGAAATTTGTTTATTCAAAACAAGCAAGCTTTGACTCAATTGTTTCTGTCTGGACTGAGAGACGTGTCGCACCTCGATGTCGTCATCAGAACACTGCGTCTGTAGTCCCTTGTAGTCCACAGCGTACAAAGTGGCAAGGAAAACGTGGAGTGGACTTCAGTCTGCTTAAACCGGTTCAAAAAGCTCCTATTCCAACTGGTATTAAATTAGAACTTTTCAATGTGCAGTCACTATCCAACAAATCATGTTTAATTCATGATCACATTCTGGAGAAGAACTTGGACCTCATGTGTCTTACAGAAACTTGGCATCCACCGGATGTGTTCAGTTCTCTGAACGAAGCTTGTCCTTCTGGTTACAGCTATCTGCAGAGAGCCCGCAGCACTGGCCGTGGTGGTGGTCTGGCGGTAATTTATCGCAGTAATTTAAAATTGTCTCATCTGGTTTCTCAGGACTTTTCTTCTTTTGAATGTCTGGCCTTCAGCTTCAAAGCCCCACTTCTGATGAATGTTATATTAATTTATAGGCCTCCCAAACCGCATGTTTCATTCAGAGATGCATGACCTCCTCACTTTTTTCTGCACCTCCCCTGTGAAGACCATTTTTCTTGGCGACTTAAATATCCACATGGACAATTCCTCTTCACCTCTGGCAACAGATTTTAAGTCTCTTTTGGACTCTCTTAATCTCACTCAATACGTTGACGCCCCTACGCACAGCAGGGGGCATACTCTGGATTTGGTGATTACAGACACTGTACTCATCAATAACTTGTCTGTATATGACCTGGGTGTCTCAGACCACAGGGTCATCTCCCTGGAAGTGCCTTCATCTTCGCCTGTTTCAAACCCAAAACGACCTATCCAGTTCCGTGACTTTAAAAACATTTCCCCTGATGTTCTGTCTGCTAATCTCCACGCCCTGGCCGCTGTCAATCATTCATCTGCAGAAAACTCTGTGGATTACTACAACCAATCTCTCCGGGAGCTCCTGGACCTACACGTCCCCTTGAAGTCGAGACTGGTGTCTTTCTCCCGTTCAGCCCCCTGGTACACTGGTGAGCTGCGCAAGATGAAGGCAACTGGCCGTGCTATTGAGAGATGTGTAAAATCATCTGGTCTCTCTGTACATAAGCAGGCATATAAAGAACATCAGAAAGCGTACGCCTATTCTCTTAAAGAAGCACACTCCAAATATTATTCTAACATCATCAACACCTGCCCAGGAAACTCTAAACAGCTCTTCTCCACAATAACTCGTCTGCTTAATCCCATTAAACAGATTCTCGGGGAAACCCCATCCCCGCTCCCCCACCCCCAAAGGTGTGAAATTCTCCGTGTGTGAAGTTGCACACACGGAGTCCAAAGTTTTTCTGCACTAACAACAGATTTAAATAATGTCAGAGAGCTGAGTGTTTTTCTGCTACTCACCCTTTTTCAGCATGCATGAGCAAAATTAATAAAAATCCAGGGTCCAAAGAAGACGTTATTCGCCAGTTTGGACGTAACTGTGATCATGCAGTCGCTGCATGCATGATGAACAGCTGAGCCCAAGGTTGCCAGATAAAAAAAATGCCTTATTTACCATTTCTGAACACATGTTCAAGAAACACAACACAAACTTCATCTTGCTCAAGATGAGAGTTCTGCAGTGGAGTTAAATTCAAAGCAGTCTGCTCAATTCAAAGCAGTCTGCTCCTCAGACAAATAGTGTTAAATTATTATTTTATCTATGAATGTTTCTGTTAAATTATTATTTTGTATAAATGTTTCTGTTCAGTGCCCTGAGATCACTTCTTTTGTGAATTCACGCTATATAAATAAACTGAATTGAATCTTAGAACATCTTTACTCAGCAAACACAACAGTTTAGGTCAAAATACTATCATTTTAAAGCCATGGTACTATAGTTCATAATTTCTTATCTGGCAACCCGACTGACATGGAAACTACAGCATTTGTCATGTAAACCAGCTTATTTTTTGTTTATTACCCCCAATAAACATTGAAAAATCACTAATGTTTCGACAGGTTTTCGTAAAAACGGGGCCTTAAGCTAGGGGTGGGCGACATGGCTCAAAAATTATATCGTGATATTTCAGAGTATTATCACGATAACGATAAATTTCGTGATATAACCCCCCACAAAAATCAAATGTATTTATTTGACAAAATTAACTTAACATGTTGCTTTGCAGTATTATATAAAATTTTAAAAAACAACAAGGGGTAATTTTACTGAAATTACTTTATTTAGTAAAGTATTTAGTCTCCAAGTAAAACTACACCTGCACTTTAGTTTTTGTGGTGGTTTTTTTAATCTATATTTTGTGCAGACTTTTTCAATCTAAATAACAGATCATTTTTAAAGTATATATTTTTTTCAGAGATTACCTGGCTAACATCAGTCTGTCAGGAGATGTGGCAGAGTGAAGAAATATGTTTATAAAAAATGTTACATACAGCTCCTTTAAATGAGCTGTAACTTCTACAAGTTGATCAGCTGACCTTCATGTTTCAGCTTCATCATGCAGGAACGTGTCATATGCTTCCTCTGATTCATTTTTTTAACTGAACTGTCTCTGATGGAGTGATGTGGAGCCGCGCGTGTTTGTAACACAGTTTACAGCGGGGACACGCTGCACCGAGCAGCACCGGAGCAGCTCGGTGCTGCTCGGAGCGGAGCGGGGCGGGGGAGGAGGGGACAGCTGTCTGTGCCTGCAGGGAGGAGAGAAGTTGAGACGCGCGCGTTGTTTTTAACATTTTAGCAGTAACTAATTAGCGTTTTACACCAGTAGACTGGTGGAGGGGAGGTGCGCAGTTGCTCGGGTGTTAAGGGGCGGGGCGCCCTGACGTATTACGTCATGAAATTAGCATATCATGATATAAGGTTTTTGCCCGGGCAAGCTTTTTATACCGGTATTACCGGTAACGATATGATATGGCCCAGCCCTACCTTAAGCCTGGAATACACTTGAGCGTACATGAAGTACGCCACTGTACGTGCGCATTTTGTGTACATGCTTTCGCTGCTATAGCTCGGCTTTTATCAGCTTCCGAACGCTCGCGTTCTCGCTCCAGATCCTTGTTGTAATATGAGCAGCTGCGCACGGAGGGGACTCAACTGAGCTCACTGATTGGTCACTTGCTGACACGCCTACTGAAATGATTGACAGCTTTCAGTCAGCTCATGAGCAGCTCGCTGAAGAAAGCTGCGGTGTTCTGATGCGGTGTTTCTACTATATATACAAGATACAAGAGCTTTTATTAACATTGCACCAGTTCTCACCAATACAACGTGATAATGTATACACAGTCGTCCAGAAGAGGGAGAGAATGTAAAGCTGCTGCATATTCAAACACATGACATGTTCTTCTCTCTCATCCGTCTCGGGATGAAGGTCAAATCAGATATGGAAAAAAAGAAAACACAATAGGTATCATTTGTGATATTCAAAAAAAGAATCTATCAAAGATTGCCTTAAGACACTCTATGATAAAGTCCCAAAAACTCTATCAGCATTAAGCACATCCAGACAAGACATTGTTGCAGTTTGACGACATGCAAGGAGATCAAAGAGTCTGTGAGCAACATTCAGATAGCACAGTTCAGCAGTTGTTCAGCTTGGCGCCTCCGAGCACACCCACAGAGATCTCTGGGGGGGGGGGTCAGCAAGGTCTCTCAGCTTCACTCCAGGAGAATAGTTTCCAGACAGCCTTCTTTTCAAGGTCGTGTGCAGAAACCAGATTAGATAGTCTTTTGTTTATCTTCAATCCAGGCCACAGTGTTCTTTTTGACTGCAGCCTTCCAAGTCCAGGTGCTGTTCAGGTCCAAAATCGCCGAATCATATGAGGTTCCGAGCTACGAACCCCCATCTGTGCCCTGATTGAGGCCGGGCGGCTGTAAACGAGTTCCAAAGCGCACCGCAGGTCCGCGGTGGTCTACCGCCGCTCCCATCGTGCGGTTCAGTTCGTACAACAGCTGGGATGAGGAGCTCACAGCCCGGATCAGAGAATCTTGCTGATCAGGAAGTTTGGCCAGCGCGCTGATAGCCGCCGAAGTCTTCCTGAGCTTCCAGTAGCAGACAGCTCCGCTGACGCCAAAAAACAGAGCAGCTGCCATCAATATCCCAATAATCCACAAATCTTCACACAGTCCACCAAGGAATATTTAAAACATCGCGCACCCAGGTAGGACCTGAATTCATTCATTTCAGTCATCGAGTGAACGGAGGAAGAAGCGGTTACTTGACTTTAGGCAAAAAAACAAAAGAAAAGGCCCGATCAGCGATAAAGAAGGGGAATTTATTTCATTTGTGTAACATACAAAACAGTCCGGCGCCGGGGAAGTTTATGGTCAGACACCGCGCAAGCGTCCGCGGTCGTAAAAAAAAAAGCTTTGCGCGTACATGCCCTGAGGGGCTACGCGGGGCTACGCTTTTGCCTTGACGTACGTACGTGGCGTATAGGCGTATTGCTTGTACGCTCAGGTATATTTCGCCCTTTATAGTAGGTAGATCACTTTGACTTGATCATTTCAAAAGTAGCTCGCATGCTGAAAAAGTCATAACACCCCTGATCTACAGGCCTTAAAGCTGGGGTATGTAGTTTATTTTTTAAACATTTTCTTCACTCTGCCCTTATCTCCTGATACATTGATCTTTGACATGTAATCTCTCAAAAAACTATAGTCCTCTGGCGTCTCCCGGTGGTAATAAAAGCATTTATAAAAAGCCAAGAGCGCCCCGCGGTTAACCAGCCAATAAAAACAGAGTTTACTACCAGCCAATAAAAACAGAGCTTCTTACTTTTCACCCCCTAACCCACGCCCCCCCTCCCCAACCCACGCCCCCGCCTGTCAGCCTGCAGCGAGCCCCGCAGTGAGCCTGCAGCGGCCGCGCAGGTTCTTGTTGAAATAATTTCAAAGCGATGCAAAACTGTTTTGTATGTGACACAAATGTATTAAATATCCCTTCTTCATCCCTGCTCTGAACTTTTATTTTGTTTTTTTTGCCAAAAGTCAAGTGATCGCTTCTTCCCCTCCAGACCTGCACTGACAGAAATGAGGAAGTGGATCAATTTGTCACGAGCGAATTAAATCATGTCCAACGTGGCTGTGTGAAGCTCTGCAGGTTTCAGGGTGTTTTTGTTTTGCTGGACCAGTGGTCCATGTTTTTATTTTATTTTTAGAAGGTTTTATTAACATATAATCACAGAACTTTGCAGCGCTGAAACGGGACATGTAGAGGAGGCGGAGCATTCCAGGCTGCAGCGCGAGTGAGGTGGAGCTGAGTCATATATGGCTCTGAATGAGGAGGGACCAGAAACGTGTCTCTGTTCAAAATGTTTCTAAGTGCCAGCGTGTTAAAAAGCTGCATACTGAACCTTTAAGCTGCTCTGCTAAGATGGGTGCATTTGAAGTTAAATGTTCTTCATTACTTGAATTATAGACTGTTTTGGAGAAGTCATATTACCGTTTACTTACCAAGCACTTAGTGATTCCTTCAGATGTTAAGTGTCAAGGTTAAAAAGGTTTCAAACTATTCAGAGCAGGGCACTTGGTGCACTTTATTTACTTTACAAATGCATGTAAGCTACAGTTTTTACTGTTTCAATTAAAAGAAACATGTTTTCTCACCACTTCTTTGATTCATTTTGTCCAGCTGTCGACTTTAAGTCTGTGTCTATGTCCAACCAGAGCCAAGTATTGTGTAGTTGGTGCTTTTAATCAGTTTTCAGTTAAATTAATTCAATCCAAAACAGTCTCAAAATGTCACCAAAATCACTGTCCCTCTCAAATCTTTCAGAAAATCGCAGAAGTGTATTGCATTGTATAGTTTGCTTAATATTGCAATATATATCGTATCATGAGCAGAATATTGTGTATCGTATCGTGAGATTATTGTATCACTACAGCCCTAGGTGCAATGTCAATAAAGATATTCTGATCTGTGGACAGTGCGCGCAGTTTCCATGCGGCTGACAGTCTACCAGAGTCTGTGGGAGCCTTCAGAGTGTGGGGGTCAAGTTTTAATTAAGGCCCTGTACACATGTAGCCGGATAGCAGTAAAACCGAACAGTTTATCGTGCGGTTTGGCCTTTCATCTACACGTGAACTCCGGTTGATGTAACTATAAACGAATAATAAAAAAACTCAAGACCAAAGTGGAGATTTGAGAATTCTCCGATTTCGAGTCTGCGTGTGGACTTTCAGAACCGGAGGTTTATGCGCCAGCTGGAGCGGCGCTGACGTCACATGCTCGGAGAAAAAAAGCGCTAAAAAGTCAACAGATCTGCTCTGACATGATTCCCAGTCGGACAGGATTCCCAGTCGACATTTTCCTGCGTTTTATTAACTTTGTACTCCAGCACGGTACAAACGAAATAAAAAATAAAAATAAAAAATAACAGGAAGTTGTGGTTGTTTGAAGGGTTGTGACAGCACACTGCCACCTATGGGTTGGGCATACTCTTTACAACGCTTTGTGGTGAAAAAAACGGCGACATGTAGACGAACATTTTAAATATCTGAACATGTATATACTGAGATTTTTTTTTGCGCAGATATTCGTTTTTCAAACACCAGGCTACGTGTGTACAGGGCCTAAGGCCCCGTTTACACGGCGCATATTTTGAGTGAAACCGCTCCTTTCTCTCTGCGTCTTTGCTTATCGTTGACACGAGGCCACTGGCCCCCCTCTTCGACTCCAATGGTTTTTGAACCCAGCCTCCAGAGTGGATCTTTTTCGCTGACCCCCCGTTGATAGCATAAACATCTCCCGCTGAGCTTTTGTGTCAATCACATGCGCGCAGCACGCACGCGCGGACAGTGGGCAGGCGGACATTTCACGTGTCACAATATGTGCTATATAATTACAGTTTAACAATATATTAACAATATTTATGTTAGCGTAGGAGATATATAGTAATCTGAGCGATCTATCTGGACTCGTTACGTTATTTAAACAATGCGTAACGTGCTATGAAAATGAAGACACCAGGTTTATTTTTTATTTATTTATTCAACACCAAAAACTGTACATCACACAAACACTGAGAATTAAACTGAACACTATTAAAACACGTTAACTGAACTGTAAATACATTAATGAACTGGACTCTTGCTGCGTTTTCATCTGGACCCCATCAGAACCGGTCCGCCTGTTGGAACGACAGCTTCTCCACCTGGCAGAAAAATAAATAAATAAAAACTCCGTTGTTGTGTGATCAAAGTAAACACAAGCAAACATTATATTAAGAACGTTGATTTACCTGCTGTAAGTCATGTTTATCACGGAGGAAAGTCCGACATCGACTCGGTTCTGGTCCACAGTCCACTCAGCGTCTGGTGTGCAGCTTGTTAGATGAAGAGAGTCCCACTTGGTGTCAAATCTGTCGACTATTATCCAAAATCCAGCTTTAACTTGTTAAGTTGTTGTTAGCTCAACATTTAGCACAGAAGAACGCAGCAGTCTGCCAGCAGAGTGAGGTAGCACGCATGCGCAATGGGTGAAGGTTCAGCACCACGCATGCGCAATGGGTGAAGGTGCAAAAATTCACAGCGCCAACTAATGACCCGGCATGGTAACTAGTCAAAGTCAACTCTATTGTCAGAACTGCAATATGTACAGGACATACACAGGATTGAAATTGCGTTTCTCTCAGTCCCTCGGTGCAACAGTAACCATTTAAACACTAAAACACTAAAACATTTAATAAACATAAGCATAAAATAGTAAAAGTGTAACACTGTCCTGAGTTTTTGCATAGTAGTATAAAAGTATGAAAATTTACACCAACACTAAAACACTAAACATTTAATGAACATAAGCATAAAATGAAATAATAAAAGTGTAATACTGTCCTGAGTTTTTGCATAGTAGTATAAAAAAGTATAAAAAGTATATCTATAAAATAAACTGAAGGTTCTAGCATTGACATTTGCAAAGAGTGGCAAAGCAGCATATGAGTTAATGTACACAGTATATGTATGAGGTAGTTGATGTTGGTATAGAGGCAAACTATACTATACACCTTTTTTCCACGAAGCGCTCTGGACCAGGAGAACCGGCGTGCTCCATCAACACGCATGCGGTGGGCTACATTATGGACTCGTGGGGCGAGTGGAAGTTAATGTGTCTGACCGTTCTTTCTGTCGAAGACGTGGAAGATTTGTGGATTATTGGAATATTGGTGGCAGCCAGTGTTGGGTGTAACGCGTTACTTAGTAACGCGTTACAGTAATGACATTACATTTTTCAGTAACGTACAGGAAACCCCCGACCTACGACCCCATCGACCTGCGAACCACGGGACCTACGAACATATCATATTTAATAAAAATATGAAATTACTGTATTAAAAAAAAAAAAAAAATTTTTTTTTTTTTTTTTTGTGTTTTTGTGTTTAAATGTTCTTAATTTCATGTTCTGGTTGTTTTAAAGGCTTTATAAATAATAATTATGATAAAAAAGATCATTTCTGATCATTTTTGAGCAATTTCTGAGCAATCTTGGGCAACAGGAAGTAGGTCTTCAGTTTACACGGTCACAAATTAATGTAGAACACCGGACGGCGGACGCCATTTTAGGTTCAGTCACTGGGGTCTCCGGTCACAGAACACCGGACGCCATTTTAGGTTAGCTGCCCGGGAGCCAGCCGAAGACTGGTGACCAGGATGGCTTCATATGGATTAATTACGAGCTGGAAACGTCTCTGTGAACTTTGTGGATGTCTCAGGCAGCAGCGGATTTATCGGTGATCGTGCCAGGCCGCCGTGCGAACACCTCCGGCCGGCCTGGCTACACCTCCGGCCTGGCTAGCTCCAGAAGCTAACACGGGAGCTAACACGGTAGCCGGCCGAAGACTGGTGACCAGGATGGCTTCATATGGATTAATTACGAGCTGGAAACGTCTCTGTGAGCTCTGTGGACGTCTCAGGCTGGAGCAGGAGCTACAGATTGATCGCGCCGCCGCTCCAACACCAGCTCATGGCTTGGCTAGCAGAAGCTAGCCAGCTAGCTAACACAGGTCTGGAGCAGCTGCGGTGGTTCACTGGCCGGCCGCCGCGCTGCTCGGCCCCGACAACAATCAACGCATGGCAACCTAAGATGTCGGCTTTGACCATCTCAAAGTAAGAAAATATATTTTTATTTATTCTGTAAATGTGAATAGCAATGTTTAACATTACAGTACACTACTGTACATTTAATGTGTGTGCGCGCTCCGTTAGCATGATAAATAAAGGTTGAATGAATGAATGAATGAATAATTTTTTTTTTAAATATAATTTTCACCCCCTACCTACGAACGGATCGAGCTGCGAACGGTTCTTAGGTCCCAAACTCGTACGTAGGTCGGGGGTTACCTGTAGTAGTGTAACGCACTACTGTGAAAATGCCTGTAATATATTACAGTTACTAACAAAACCTTACATTCGTTACTTGCGTTACAATCGGGACCTTTCGGAGAATTGTTTTATTTATTTATTTTATTTTA
>JBBPBX010064264.1:0-20302 GCA_038048925.1 Garcialebias charrua | reverse complement strand
AATGACAATAAATTCTCTCTGACTCTGACTCTCTGACTCTGACTCTAAAAAAGACCAGATTATCATAAAGAAGGAAAAATAATGTGATCTTTCCCAATTAAAAAATAAAATAATGAACTATGCAGGTCTAGGTAAATTATTTTAATTGTGGAAAAATTAAATATCCTACTTTGAATAAATAAAGTTAACTTATGTTTTACTCCTTCTATTAGTTCTAGTATTCACACATTTGCAAAGGAAAAGACAGGAAAAACTGCTAAAACTAGCCCTTTTTGTTGTTATAAGAACAAATAAAATTCAGTTTAAAGTTATTTTTGATCAAAGCTTGGAAGAGCCACTGCTGAGGGACCAAAGAGCCACATGTGGCTCCAGAGCCGCAGGTTTCAGACCCCTGCAAAGTCCAGAACCCCTTACATTTTAAGACAGGTTTACAAGAAATCTAAAATAACTACCTATCAGCCACTTTCAAACCAGTTATGTGATCACAATCTGATAGGCCTACCTTTCTTTGTGCTTGACAGATTTTTCATGCTGATGACATTGATGCTTCCATCAACTTGGTGACAAATAAAGAGAATTCAATCCTAAAGATTCACATCAACAAGGGACAAACACCTCTGCTGTGTTACTATGAACTATGTAGCACCACCCCCACCAAAGTCTGGCACTCATATTAGCCTGCCTGTGTGTCTGTTAGTAAAATATCTCATGTACCAGTAAAATATCTCATGTACCAGTAAATCTTTAATGAAACTGTCAGAAAGTAATTGACTCTCAAGACTGTGTGAATGAGAGGTCTTCCTTCAGCCTCTTGTTTAAGCAGCTACAAAAACAGCATGTTGCTGAAATACGTATTTAAAGTAAATTAGTATTTCAGCCTGGCTGCGGTTATTGTTCTGCTGGCTAGTGAGTGCATGTGTGTTAACAGACATGCGACGCACAGGGGCCTTGTCTCTTTGAAAAACCATCCAGGAACTAAGCCAAAAAAAAAAAACTCGTAGCATACATTATATGGCTTATTTAAACGCTAGAATAACCTAACCTGCAGTGTTTTACTTTCCTCAAATTATCTGCCTCAGCAGCATAAACACCCGTTTTAGCTCGTTGTTAGCTTAGCTTTTAGCAACAGCAGGTTTTGTTCATTCAAGTAACAGAGCTAAAACAGCTAGCAAATAAAGAAAACAGAACCGATACCTTCAACTTCCAACTGAATGTCCAGTCCTCGTCCAGAGTCAGACCAGTCGACGTCTAATAAAAAGCAAGTTTTACGAGCGCTGAGTCCGAGACAACAGCTTCTTGTCCCAGCAGCAGATGAACAGGATATAGCTACATTTGAACGAAGCGCGCGAAGCGTTGATTGGTTGGATATGATCACATGCTACTTCCCTCGATAAACAAGAGTGGCGTTGATTGGTTAGGACAAAGTTCACATGCAACCTGATAAGCAAGAGTGGCGTTGATTGGTTGGGACGCACATGATCATATATATATATACAACAATATAAAAAAACAGCTCGAGCTGTTTCAAAAAAACTGACAAAACGTTTAAAACAGAAAAATAAACCAGTGTGAAAATACTTTGTGTAGAAACTGGCAGATGGCAAAGGGAACGTTTGTTGAACGTTCTAAGAACGTTAGGTTAGAACGTTATATCTAGGTTTGTTCAAACGTTAGTCAAAACCTTCAAAGAACGTTCTAAGAACGTTAGGTTAGAACGTTATATCTAGGTTTGTTCAAACGTTAGTCAAAACCTTCAAAGAACGTTCTAAGAACGTTAGGTTAGAACGTTATATCTAGGTTTGTTCAAACGTTAGTCAAAACCTTCAAAGAACGTTCTAAGAACGTTGTGATCTAACAGAACCATGTAAGAACCATACCAGAACGTTAGTTAACGTTCTCTGTTACTTGGGATGTCTGTCAGCGCTGGTCTGGAATGTCTGGAATGTTCCACCTCCTCCTGTCTCTGCGCTCCGAAGTTCTGTGTTTATATGATAATATAACTGTTTAAAAATATAATAAAACCACGAATCACTCATCCAACAACACAAAAACCAGAAGAAATCAGCAGAGGTTCACGAAGCAACGTTGGACATGTTTTAATTCGCTCGTGAGTCGTGACAAATCCATTTCCTCATTCCTGTCAGTGCAGGATGAAGCGATCACTTGGCTTTTGGCAAAAAAACTAAATAAAAGTCCAGCTCTGGGATAAAGAAGGGATATTTAATACATTTTGTGTCACATAAAAAACAGTCCTGCATCGCTTTGCAATCCTTTGAATGAGAACGAGCTGCGGCTGGGACAGGTGGGGGCGTGGGTTGGGGCGTGACAAACAACTCTGTTTTTATTGGCTGTCAGTGTCCTGGTCACTCTTGTGTTTTCAGTGTTTTTATAAATGCTGATAGAGAAGCAAGGGGACTATAGTTTTTTTCAGAGATTACTTTGTCTAACATCAGTTTGTCAGTAGATAGTGACTGAGTGAAGAAATATGTTAAAAATATATTGTTTGAAGAGTTACAGACTACATTACCATTGCTGTTCATCATTCTTTAGTTTGTAGCAGGTCGCTCTTGTAAATGAGTCCACGAGGCTCATTGAGATTTACCTGACTAAATAAAGGTTGAATGAATTAGTAAATGTAACCACATTTAGCCCAGTTTGGGTCAGTGTACATCTATACACATTTATTCTGGGACGTCAGTTATACTGGTTCAGTTCAGTCCTGGCCAATGTGGGTCTGTTTAGGGGCCAAACACCTAAATCTATGTATAATTTCTCAGAATTTCTGGGAATTTGAAGTAGCAGCTTGCCCACGTTAGCAGTGAGCAGAGTGAACCGTTCATCAATGAAACACTGTCATATTAGCATTATCTGTGTGAGCATGTTAGCTAGAAGGATTGCTGTGTTTCTGCTCCAAAGCACAACCTGGGTGTACTCTTACTTAGTTGTACTTTTGTAAAAGTGGGCATTTTCTGACAATAGTAAAGCATTTTGTCCTACACCTCTCCTTGAGTAAGATGTTTGTAAAAAGTATCTTCCTACAGGTACCTTCCTTTAAAGGTGGGGTATGTAACATTGTAATGTAGTCTAACTTTTCAAACAATATATTTTTAACATATTTCTTCACTCTGTCACTATCTATTGACAGACTGATGTTAGACAAAGTAATCTCTGAAAAAAACTATAGTCCCCTTGCTTCTCTATCAGCATTTATAAAAACACTGAAAACACAAGAGTGACCCGGACACTGACCAGCCAATAAAAACAGAGTTGTTTGTCACGCCCCAACCCACGCCCCCACCTGTCCCAGCCGCAGCTCGTTCTCATTCAAAGGATTGCAAAGCGATGCAGGACTGTTTTTTATGTGACACAAAATGTATTAAATATCCCTTCTTTATCCCAGAGCTGGACTTTTATTTAGTTTTTTTGCCAAAAGTCAAGTGATCGCTTCATCCTTCACTGACAGGAATGAGGAAATGGATTTGTCACGACTCACGAGCGAATTAAAACATGTCCAACGTTGCTTCGTGAACCTCTGCTGATTTCTTCTGGTTTTTGTGTTGTTGGATGAGTGATTCGTGGTTTTATTATATTTTTTAAACAGTTATATTATCATATAAACACAGAACTTCAGAGCGCAGAGACAGGAGGAGGTGGAGCATTCCAGACATTCCAGACCAGCGCTGACAGACATGAGTAAGTCACGAGCGAATTAAATCATGTCCAAACGTTGCTTCGTGAACCTCACGTGATCTACGGCGGCGTCACGTACTACAACATGATGCAGCAGCAGCCCAAGCCCTCGCCCCCCCGCCAAACATCTCAGCCCGTCTCCGTCAAACCCCCCCTCCAGAGGTTTTTTTTAATTTAATTTAATTTTTATTTATTTGTTCATTTTACATTTTGTAAAGAAAAAAAACATTTTTACATTATAACAATATACATGTAATGAAAAAAGAAAAAAACATAAAATGAGACGGGGAGAAGAAAAGAATCTTATTTTACCTGCCCCTAAACCTAAACCCTAAACCGCCTATCTCTCGGATCTGATACACCCATATGTCCCTCCACGTGCTTTGAGGTCAGAGGATCAGGTACTCTTAATAGTTCCAGAAACTCGCCTTAAGCGCAGGGGTGACAGGGCGTTCTCTGTAGCAGGCCCAAGACTCTGGAACGAGTTACCGCTGCTCATCAAACAGGCCCCCTCCCTCTCGGTTTTCAAATCCCGGTTAAAAACTCACTACTACTCCATTGCTTTCAATGCCAGCTGATTTGTATTGGATCGTTTGATTTATGATCTGCAATGTTTTTATGTTTTTCGTGTTGTACTTCATTGTCTGTGTTGCCTGTTGCGTGTTTGTTTGTCCAGCACTTTGGTGTGGACTTGTTCCTGTTTAAAGTGCTTTATAAATAAAATGGTATGGTATGGTATGGTATGGTATGATGATTTCTGCTGGATTTTGTGTTGTAGGACTAGCGCTCCATGGTTTTATTTTATTTTATTAGAAGGTTTTATTACCATAAACACAGAATATCGCAGCGGCTCTGAGCAGACAGCAGCAGGGGGCGGAGCAGATCCCAAGTTCACCAGAGCACGGACTGAGCCATATATGGCTCTGAGGGGAGGGAGCAGAATGCTTTTCTGCGCTGAAAATATTTCTAAGTCCCAGAGTGTTCAAATATCGCAGACTATCCACAATATTCCTCTGCCCCATGACGCTTTGCGCGAAATGTGCACACGACTTCCGGTTGACCGGAAACACCGTTTGTTTACATGCGAGTAATACAGTTGAAGACAGTCCAAACTTTGTTGTTTTAGTTCATTAAAAATGTGGGAACACCACTCGTTTTGTTAAAAGAGGAGGGACAAATAAAAAGAAATTACAGATGTTACCTGATCGCGCAGACATAATTTAAAACTACATAAATAGCGAACGCGTTTGCTCCGGCCTCTCGGCTAAGGTTTGTTAGCAGCTATCTCGGCTAAAAATACCGGTCGCGTCTGAGATCTATCGTTTTAAGACAGTAAATCTTCCAAAACTCTCATTAATAAACCCTCCCCGAATAAAAAGATGTTACCTGATCGCGCAGACATAATTTAAAAATACATAAATAGCGAACGCGTTTGCTCCGGCCTCTCGGCTAAGGTTTGTTAGCAGCTATCTCGGCTAAAAATACCGGTCGCGTCTGAGATCTATCGTTTTAAGACAGTAAATCTTCCAAAACTCTCATTAATAAACCCTCCCCGAATAAAAAGATGTTACCTGATCGCGCAGACATAATTTAAAACTACATAAATAGCGAACGCGTTTGCTCCGGCCTCTCGGCTAAGGTTTATTAGCAGCTATCTCGGCTAAAAATACCGGTCGCGCCTGACATATATCATTTTAAGACAGTAAATCATCCAAAACTCTCATTAATAAACCCTCCCTGAATAAAAAGAAATTACAGATGTTACCTGATCGCGCAGACACAGCCATAGAGAAGGATGCAGGAACACTCTTTCTTTGTTTTGGGTCCGTGTTGAAAACACTGTTGTTTTAGCCAAAGATTTAGCTTGGTCCGGTTGTTGGTGCAGCCGCGAACAGCACAGCAGGTACCTGAACCCCGGTAGGACATTTCAGTAAACGTTCCGTTTAAACAAAAGCTGTGTTTGCTCCGATAAAATGAATGAAAATAACTTTCAAAAACACCCGCGATCCATACTCCGCCTATGGAATACAGGCACTTCCGGTGTCGGACAGGAAGTACAATGCACATTCGCTTCTACAGTGACACCCTCAAGAATACTGTGGATACCTTTAACAGCTAGGGGTCAGTCAGACATAGAGAGAGAGACTCACTGGGGATGTGTCTTCTCCTGAATCCTGTTGCAGACTGGACCCACCTGTCAGTTCACATTTGAGTCTCCAACTGTGTGTTCTAACAAGCCTTGCAGAAAGCACAGTCCATGTTCAGCCATTGAAAGCAACACAAGAATATCCTCACTGGTCCTCCCCCATCTTTACTTTCTGCATTTCTCTAGAAATAAACAGTTCCTCCTCCTCGGTCACTAACTTTCGGTTCAGTGCTCTTGCACTCTGCTTGCTTCCCTAAAGACCACGTTGGTGCATTGTCTACATTGTAGGGCCTCCCACCTGTTCAGTATGAGACGGACAGCTGACACGTCGTCATCCAACCAGACTTCTTGCTGTTGTCCGAAGCGTCAGACACACGATGAGCTTTGTGACCGCCTCAGCTGTGACGACGTGTGTTTGTGAAGTCTGCACAAGGCAGCTCGTGTCTCCTGGCAACGCCCACCAGCCTGTTTATTCTGTGCCGCACCGTGACATGAATCACATCTTTGTGCCGCTGTGTTCAGCTGCAGATCTGGACCAATGGCTCTCTTTATCACACCGGGAACAGCCTGGCTGCCTGACCAGCCCCACAAAATGTCCGGGCTGTACTGTAGTGTCCACCCCCCAGCCTTTGCTTCACCTCTTGTCCACTGCCGTGTCACTCTCTTCACAATCTTCATCTCACTTCCTCTCCTCTTTAACTCACCTTCACTCTCGGTTTGACAAATCACGACGAGATACAGCATGTCTCACCTTGTGTGTCCTCAGGCAGTTTATTTTAACCAGCACTATAAAACATGACACAGACCTGCGGTATTGATTAGAAACCTCGGAGCATGTTAGTTGAGGTTATTGACATTGTCCTCATGAGAGTTTGTTGTCTAAGCAGATAGTGAGCTAGGTTATGTGCTGACGTAAAGTTAATTCATCTCACTGAAATCTTCTTACTGTAACGAGCTTACATGTTGTGTTGTGGGTCCCATTCACTTTAAACGCCGTTGCGCCGCTTGAGTCAGGAGCTGTCAAAAACTCCCTCGTGAGCGTTCATGTTCAACGGCTTCTTTGTTTAGTTTTATTATTTAACTGATTTATAGCTGTGTGGGCTTTTACTTAAATCAGCAGACTGGCTGTGTTTTTGTTTAATAAGCTAAAAAATATACAGTACGTGGAAAGAAAACAGATAACGTTTTGGAAGAATTTCGTACCATCGTCTTCCAATTTAAACTTTTTTGCCTGTTTGTCTCAGTTGTCCTATCAGCTGATTTGCTCTTCTTTGCAGTGAGCGCCCTCCCCCTCCAAAGCTTTTCGACTGACACACAGCAGGATTATCCCTCAGCCTCCTGAGATGTGCTGCTCTGGTCAGACTTATCGCCCGCTCTGGGTTCAGTTTGGCCACAAAGGTCAAAGCTGCAAAAGTAAAATTTGCAACTGGTCCATTATCAGTAGAGCATAGAGGATAGACTTGGATTGCTGGGATTCCTTTTTCTTTAGCTAACAGTGTCGAGGAGTTGCTTGATTTAAAATTTGAGGATACTTCCTTGTTGTTTTTGTTAGTTTTTTTTGTTTTGTTTTTGTTGCAATGATGGAACAAATTGTGGTAAGTGCATGTGCAGAGGAGCGTCTACTTACTATCAAATGTGTAAACGTTTGATCCGTGGCATAGAGTTTATAGAGTTAGATCTCTGCCATCATAAATTCTTCCCAGATTAAAGATTTCCAAAGCTGTTGCTGTGTCAGCAGAGACTTTAGACAGTGAGTGGCGTTAAAACGAAGGACGCATTCAACTGTATGAATGATGTATAGTTTTTTTGCACCAAACAGATGTAGTTTTAAATATTTTACAGTTGAATTATCTGCAGGCCCTTTTTCATTCTCTACTCAACAGTGTTCTGTTTTTACTGTCACTCCAGGAGAATGAGAGGTGTTTTTCACAGTCACTGAGGTGGATTGACCTCAATAAGTTCAGTCTAAGCCCCTCTGGTGCTTGGGTCACCCAGCACCCTCCCACAGCGAACCAAAACTCTTCTCAGCCAAGCGTTCTGTTAGCGCCGTCTAACCTGCAAGCTAAACCTGTTACATTTTCATCCATGCTGTATTTAAATCTGAATATGCTTGTCAGATCCGTTTCTTTAAGTGTTTTGAAATAAATTCTTTCATTAGATTTTTTTTGCCACCCTCTAGTCTGCAATATATACCGAGCTGCAGAATTAATTTGTGCAGGATAAACTCAAATCAAATATAATACATACAGTAAACACAAAGTCACCGTTCATATTCTTTCCAAATACTGTGTTGTGTTATAGAGAGCCAACACCTATTCTTGGATTCTGACTTCGTGCCAGAGCCTATAAATGGCTTTGATTTAACAGGCATTGTCCAGGATGATGGAGATTATTGGGTAAATTGGCTAAAGGACAAGTAGCTGAGGCAATATTAGTTGCTGGGATTAACAAATTGTTCTTTAGGCTGCTTAACTTTCTAGCTGCATTCGGCTATTATCATGAATAATAGGCATTAAATAGACCGACCAAAATCTGAGAGAAACATGTGAACCAACCTGCATAACTATGTATAATGGAGTTGAATCAGGGCTTAATTTGAGCCAGATCCTGGTGGAACAGGATCCGGGAACTCTCTTATTTTGACAGGGTGCATTCCGGTAACTGTTTGCTAGGATCTGGCTTGGATCCGGTGTCGTATGACTGCCTTGAATGAATAAAACTTATATTGGATATGTAAACTGAAAATAATTACATAAACACTCATTTTAAACACAACAGCCATTTACAAGAACAGGAGCTGCAAGTAGCATTTATGCAGCTACACTTAAAAAAATCTCGGTCCCTAGAAGAGTGGTGGGGGTGAGTGCCGTGCTAACCAGGCAGTAGTACGTGGGCAGGACCCCACCACCATGAACAGACAGAGCAGTTGGGATCGGAACCGTCAAGTCCACCATCAAGAGGGAAGGGGTGGGGGTCGGCTGCTTGACTCCACCACCAGCTCGCCCGCTATTTGTGTTCCGGCATCGATCGGTTTACAAATTAAGCCCTGAGTTGAATGAGCTTGTTTTGCAGTTTTATTGCATGTCTCTACCACAAACTTTCTTTCAACAAGTACAAACTACAGCAACTTTTGTGTTTTTAACCAAAGATATGTAGTTTAGCATGAATTACTACAAAAGGTTTGAACAAAAAAAAACATTTGTGCACCTTACACAAGTTTAAAACGAATGAAAGTAAGATGTAAACTTTTGTGCAGTATGTTTGTGTCCCATTTAACCACCTTATTATTTTTTCATTCATTCAACCTTTATTTATACAGGCTAGCCTCGTTGCTAGTTGCTAGTTTGCTGTTATCTTGTATTCTAGTTTCTAAGCTAAACTAAATATCCCCTTAAAAAGGCTACATCAGGGTTAGCTCGGTGCTGTGGTATTATTTGAATTAGGCATGTGAATTAACAAAAATGCTCAGCAATAACAATTTCCATTTTAATTTGACAGTTTTCCTTTTCTTATTTATGTTTATGTTTATTAAATTTGTTCATTTTTTTTACAAACGAAACAATACAAGACAATCCCATAAATGATAATGTACAAAATATAAAAAAATGAAAGGTAGCAGAAAGAAGAATAAATCTTATTATATCTGCCTTATATTCTTAAATAATACATTCAGTTTTTACAGCACGTTTAGCACTAAATCCACTGTTGGACCACAGCTTCATGAATATCCCTAGCGTGTTGGATCCTCTGAGCAAGAGACGCATTTCACCCATTTGAGGGCCTAATGATGACCTTTTAACCGAAACTGAACAGGAAGCAGGAAACAACACCATAACAGTTGCCGTACTAAAGCTAACGAGAAATGAAACTAAACTACCAAAATAATTTTTTGTAAATGTACTGATAAACAGCTAAACTGTCAGAGTTCAGGGTTTTGGATTCAGAAACAGACAGACAACAAGAGTAAAAACAATATATATATTTTTTTCATTTTGCAGCTGCAGGGTCCAGCTGCGGAGGAATGCTGTGATAAAGTGGTTCATGGGGCAAATCCAAGAGCGGGGTCTGAGAGACAAAGCACAAATGGTCAGAGTTCTAATAAAAAGTCCAAAAGGGTCAAACTGTAATCCAGAAATCCGTAGACAAAAGAAGTAGTGAAAACCAGGGTCAGATGGGCAGACATAATCAGGCGAGGAGCAGATAGAGTGGTAAATCCTAATGATGAGGTGTGAGGTTGAAATCCAAAGATCAAGGCGTGAACAAGAGCACGATAGCTCAGGGGCCGTGAGAGATATAATAATCTGGCAGGGAATAGGAGTGAGCATGGATTTTAAATAGAGCAGGTAACAGGCGCTGATTGAGCTGTGAGTGTAGACTGGGTGTGGCTGAGAGGCAAAGCATGACAAGGCAGAACTGTAGCCGTGTTTCCATTAAGGTTTCTTGATGCGCATTTTGAAGCATCGCATCAGAATAGCTGAATAGAAACGGCACAATTCGAATTAACTTCCTCTAATTCGCAAAAAAGTTGATACGCTCGCTTGAGGTGGTTTTTGGGTTTTTCCAATCAGAGCCGATGCGCAAAACGAGAGATGGAAACAGATTTGCCGACTCAGTTCTGCGGTAGCGAACATTTACGTCACGTGACTTCGTCTCCGGACAACATGTAACATCGCTAAAACTAGTTGGCATGACAGAATAAATACAACTTGCCCGATAGCAACACGTACCTGAAATATTCTCTCCATTTTGCCGAGATGTGTGGCCGGGTCCTGTTTTCAACCGCTACTTCCTGTTTACTCAGTGGCGGTTCTAGACCAGTTGTACTGGTGGGGCCAAGCTGGGGCCAGAGGTTTTGTCAGAGGGGCACGTTAAATCTCGGAGAAAAAAGTGACTTTATGACTATAAAGACATCTTTATGACTATAGGCAGTAATGTAATACAAATAGCTTTGTCGTGGTTAGCAATAGTTTCCAAAATTGCCTTGAAGTTCCCTTTATTGTCTGAGTCTGCAGACTCATTATGCCCTCTTTGAGCTAAATTTTGAGTGGCAGTAAGTAAAAGCACTTCCGCTATTGTTTTTATATATTCACGATTTTCTTTAACCTGTCTGTTGTGCTCCTTGTTTAACACATTGACCAGTGTTGCATTAGCTGCTGCAGCTTTCTGATACTCCCTCCATGTAACCATGGCTTGTTTATGGCGCTCAGACCTCGCATGCATTGCAAACCCCGCATCTTTGTAAGATGCATTCTTCCAGCTGAGCTGTTGGGAGGGCTAAAATGTCTGCAAGGGTAACAATACGCAGAGTCCAAGTGTTGTGAATATTCAAGCCAGGGGTGAATGTGATACCAAGCTGCTTTGAAGCTCCTCCTTCTGTCCCCCATCAAGGTTCTTGGAAACAACTTTAGGTCCGGCTGCATCGGTGGATCTTCTTTGCATTTGCTGATGTCTGTGGAGAAAGCAAAACCAAATATATGTAAATTAACATATACACCGGAAAATACGGTAATTGCATTTTTGAGATCTGTACATTCTTTCCTTGAATTCTAAAACCTGACCAAGGACCAAGACTGCAAATAAGCTAAAGCTAGATTTCTTGACTATTTTTTAACAAAGCCAGCAATAATATTTCATTCAAACTCAACTTGTGTCAGAAAACTTAACATTAACAAACACATTTTTTTGAACATCACAAACCTGATGGTCCAGTGCTTGTGGATCCACAAATATTCTCCATCTGTGTCTCACGTGCTGCTTGTATCTCAGTCTCAGCTGTCTCCATTTCAGGATCTTCATGTGTCTCTCTTTCCGTCCCTGTGCCCTCTCTTTGAAAACCAGTGTCTTCCAGGTCCTCTGGCTGTGTGGGGCTCTCAACGTGCCTTTCTTCAGCTCTCTCAACACCTCCATCTGGTTCTGTCTCAATAGCCGTGTTTCCATCAAGGTTTCTAGGTGCGCATTTTGAAGTATCGCAGCAGAAAAGCTTCATGGAAACGGCAAAATGCGAAGTTACTTCCTGAAATTCGCCAAAAAGTTTATACGCTCGCTTGAGGTGGTTTTTGGGATCTGCGAAAATGAGCAGATGCGCAAAACGACAGATGGAAACACATTTGCCGACTCGTGCTGCCGTAGCGAACATTCACGTCACGTGACTGATCAGCTGTTTCCGCTCCGGACAACATGTAACATCGCTAAAACTAGTTGGCATGACAGAATAAATACAACTCGCCCGATAGCAACACGTACCTGAAATATTCTCTCCATTTTGATGAGATGTGTGGCCGGGTTCTGTTTTCAACCGCTACTTCCTGTTTACTGTAGACATGCGCAGTGCTGACGTCTGACGTAATGACGCTGACGTCTGACGTAATGACGCTGTGCGCGGCTTGGAAGAAGCGCTTCAAGCCAGTAGATGGAAACACTTCTGATCTGCATTAATTTGTATTTACATATTTGCGAGGTAGCTCAAAATTCGAAATGAAAATGGATGGAAACACAGCTATGTCTGCCTCACTGTTATTTGTCTTTCTTGTGCAGAAATAAGATGTAATGTCCATCTTTCTCTTCATTTTGTCCATCTTAGATTAACACGGTAAAAACAATTGTTTCTTTGCGAGAAAAAATATATTTCTTAGCTGACATTATAGCACACACGGTCTCCTGAGCTTAACAAAAGAAAACTGTGTGTTATATTCCGACGAAATACGGGTAGCGTTAGCTAGAAGCATGTGTGTTGTTGTAAGATAACTAGCGTTAGCTAGAAGCATACAACATAAACGCCTGGTCTGATAGGCTGCTATTATGTTTATGTTTATGTTTATTAAATTTGTTCATTTTTTTACAAAAGAAATACAATACAAGACAATCCCATCAACGACACGTACACAATGTAAAAAAAATGAAAGGTAGCAGAAAGAAGAATAAATCTTATTATATCTGCCCCTTTTTTCAAACAATCAGATTAAACAATAATAATCTTTCACCAGCAGTACAAAATGACTAACTCTTTCTAATTTTCTAATACTAATACATAACTAATAATTGATACAATACACATTATGCTAATTCATATATATTTTTTCAACAAATTCCTTTTGACCATTTTCTTAAATGTAAACAGTGACTTGGCATTTTTAACTACATTCTCCAAGCCATTCCATAATCAAATTCCCTGGATTGAGGTGGTTTTACAAACATCTCTGTCCCCTTAAGATTATAACAACTTTGTCTTTTAACAAAATTCATTTGGATATTTAAAGGTAAATCGTTATTTTGAGCCCTATACATAATTGATAAAATATTATAATCAACCAAATCATGGAATTTCAATAATTTCAGTTGATAAAATAATGTACTGGATGGATGACAGTAATGTTTTCTAGTGATAATTCTTACAGCTCTTTTCTGTAATACAAAAATAGGCTTTGTGATTGTTTTACACGCTTTCCCCCAAACATCAATACAATAGATTAAGTGTGGAACAATGATTGTGTTATACAACAAATACAGAGCTTTATCATTCAATAGGTCTCTGACCTTGTATAGTACTGCAATCGATTTAGCTATTTTTATTCTTACAGAATTTATGTGTTGTTTCCATGTCAGTTTGTCATCAATAATAACACCCAAAAACTTCACCTCACTCACTCTACAAATCTCAACACCCTCAATTTTGAGTGGAACGTCAACAGTTTTCTTTTTATTACTGAATATCATGTAATTAGTTTTTTCTAGATTTAATGATAATTTATTGATTTTAAACCAAGTTTGTATTTTGGTAAATTCTGTCTTTATCAATTCCAACATTTGTTCTATATCTTCACCTAAACAGAAAAATGTGGTATCATCAGCAAAAAGTATACATTTAAGGAGTCCTGACACATTTACCAAGTCATTCACATATAAAATAAATAGCTTTGGTNGGATTTTGACATGGTGATCCAGTTTTCAAAAGAACCTTTCTTATGCCTAGATGTAGCCACACACCAAAGTGGAAGATGGTAACTTACTTCTTTTTCATGTGAACATGCTCAAAAATACAAACGTACGTTGCAAATTTGCCTTCTTTGCTTCCCTACAAAGGGTAGTATTTAAAGAAAATGTGCTGTAAGCAATCTATATTTTAAATGAAATACTGGATAATTAAACTTGGCTAACAAATTTTGAAAAATAAAATAAATAAAAAAATAAAAAAAGAATAACTGAATAATACCTTACCTGTATACAACATGTGGCCGTGGCACAGTGGTAATGGCAGCCGACCCCCGATCGGAAGGTTGGAGGTTCGAATCCCGCGTCCGCCCACCATGTGTCGTTGTGTCCCTGGGCAAGACACTTAACCCAGAGTTGCTCCCGGTAGGTCTGGATGGCGCCTTGCAAGGCAGTCTACCACTACCAGTGTATGAATGTGTGAATGAATGGGTGGATGGTTGGTATTGTAAAGCGCTTTGGGGCTCCTCACAGGGGGCTGGAAAGCGCTATATAAATAAGCTCCATTTACCATTTAAATCAAGTTAAAGTCAAACCAAACAACACGTGAACAAAATGTAAAAGTTGAATATCTAGCAATTGAAATCTCCTAAAAAAATTAGGGATATGTTTTTATTCTGCAACAGCAAAGCTAAAACTGCACACATCGTCAACTGATACAACAAAACACCATGTTTTAGGAAGATTTTACAAAAGAAAACCCACAACAGATCAATACCCAGGATACAGAGATGCTCTTTCATAGTGAGGTTTCTAGAATTACACCATATGTTGTTAATAAATGCGCTCTTTCCATCTAATGTGAACAGAACCGCACTGGGTTCTAAAATATGTTCCTGTACGCATGAGATAAAATCTTAAAGGTATTGTGACATCATGTTGGAAATTTGCATATTTGTCACAACATATACTGTATATCTTATATCATTCAGCTCTGTTCGATTTTGCAAAATAAATTATAAATATATTAAAATTTCATTCCAAGTTATGGTAGTTTTTTCTCTGGGACACGCCCCTAAAAATCTGTGCATTTCCGCAAAACGTCATTGTGACGTGACAACGGGAAGGCACGCTCCAACACGCATGTAAATAATAATGGCGGAGCATGTCCGATTGCGTTTGAGATCTATCATTTTAAAACAGTAAATCATCCAAAACTCTCATTAATAAACCCTCCCTGAATAAATAAACTTCCTGATGTTACTTCATCGCGCAGACATAATTTAAAAATACATAAATAGCAACGTGTGTGTGCAACTCATGTTATTTCGGCTATTTTTTTTTAGCAGCGAACAAAAACAACTTATTGTTAGTACTTGAATGTATTAAAGCAATCGAAGGGTTATTATTCATCAAATACAGTTATTGGACACTCGATCAATGGAAAAGTGATTTAGACACGGTTTATTTCATAAACAGTTGCTAAGTGGGGTTAGCTTCGTGATGTGGCTTCTTTGTTCTTGGGCTAAGCTAACAGAGGCCCGATCGCATTTGAGATCAAAGTCAAAGTCAACTTTATTGTCAGAACTGCAATATGTACAGGACATACACAGGATTGAAATTGCGTTTCTCTCAGTCCCTCGGTGCAACAGTAACCATTTAAACACTAAAACACTGAAACATTTAATAAACATAAGCATAAAATAGTAAAAGTGTAACACTGTCCTGAGTTTTTGCATAGTAGTATAAAAGTATGAAAATTTACACCAACACTAAAACACTAAACATTTAATGAACATAAGCATAAAATGAAATGATAAAAGTGTAATACTGTCCTGAGTTTTTGCATAGTAGTATAAAAAGTATATCTATAAAATAAACTGAAGGTTGTAGCATTGACATTTGCAAAGAGTGGCAAACCAGCATATGAGTTCATGTACACAGTATATGTATGAGGTAGTTGATGTTGGTATAGAGGCAAAGTGGCATATGCAGTAATGCCCCTTTTCCACGGGTCGGCACGGGTCGGATATTACCGTACGTCATATGTGCGTCGCAGACACCCACTTTACGCCTTCCCCACCGGATATTCCGAGCTGCGCCGCACCAGATTTTTGGTGTGGTTTCAGAGGGGTGACAACGCGTGCTCACCCGCGCCGGAAGGAGGAGTCTGTGTGGACTCGAGCTGTTTTCACGGAAGAGAGGGAAGCAAACACGGAAGGACTTTACATGAATAACACGGTAAAAACCGTATATAGGTCGCACCTGAGTATAGGTCGCAGGCCATGAAAAAATGATAAAAAGGTGCGACCTATACTCCAAAAAATACGGTATTTTTTTAAAAGATCTTATGCAGTTTGGTTTGTTAACTCTCAGAAAATGTGTTGGAAATCAGTCTCAGCTTCTATCACCCAACGTTTTATTTTTACATCTGTAAAATGAATTCTCATAGCCCTTTTTTGTGTGGTAGGCTCAGTTTAATGTGTCAGCCATCTTGAATTGGTTTGACTTCAAAAGTTAATCAGTTTTAGATATACATTTAGTGATTTGTTTCTGCAAGTTTTCTTGAAATCCATCAATAGATTCACAAGATATTTTGCCACAACTACAAAAAGACAATGGCAAAAACATTATCGCCTTCGCCTTTGGCAGCGGGAACAACTATGTTCTTTTTATCTGATGCCAATGAGGGAAGACGGTAGAGCAGCAGTTACCGGTGGAAGTCTTTGCTCCTTAACTCAAATAACAGATTTCAGAGGAGGTTGAGCTCATTATGGACCATAATCCAATTTGAGCTCCCAGAATTGGTAGGGCAATGACATAACATCGTCCTTGATATGGAGATGGTAGAAATGTTAAGAAAATCTCAGCATGGGAGGGGAAAAACAAGATCTCCGGCTGTGAGGCAGAACTAAGTGAAATGCAAGGTTAAATTACTTAGAGCTGAAACAGGTTTGAAAAAAGGAGTTCATACTTTAAAACGTTTCCAAAGAAGTATATAATGTATGCAAAAGTATAAGAAGAAAAATCTAGCTAATGGACACAGACTAACAAGACATTTTGTAAAGCTGCAAACTGTGCGTAACATACCTTTTATAATCCTGAGATATTTATTCCACTTTATTTTTTCTCATACCGAGAAAATTCATCAGAACTAGAAGTTAAACCAACATAACCGACTCTTTGCTGTATGTGTTCTGATGTGGCTGACGGATGTTTAAAAGCTGATTAGGTTTCATTAATTTTCTGAAAGCACACAAACATTATGTGACTAATGTCATTTGGCATCTTTCCCCTGTGTATTAAACCTGACAAACACAATAGCTGTCGAGTATCCCCATGAACACTTCACCGAATGGTGTCAAACCACGCCTGCTAATAGCATCATAATTTCTGACTTTGTTTATTAAGAATGGATTTTTATTAAACTTTATATAATTCCACCTCCTGTTATCAACTGCCTGTGTCCGTACTTCTATTTGTTTGTCTGTACTGTTGGGGAAAATATCTCACGAATCAGTGAACAAAGTTTGTTGAAACTTTTATATCTAAAAAAAAAAAAACAGATTTGCATGAAACCTTCAGAAAGTATGTAATTGTTCATCTACAGTGGATTATGGATTCAAAGGTTCAAGGTTATTTATATGTCATACACACCACATGTGGTACATGTGGTGGAACAAAATTGTGTACACAGGATCCCAGTTACACCCAACAAAAGTATTAAAATGTAAAAGAAAAACCATAATAAGATCTAAGATATGAACTAAGAAAAATGTTAACTAAAAATACACTAAGCACTAGTAGCATAAAAAAATCAATAACAAACATGAGTCTGTGTGAGCAGAGGAGCACAAATGAACACAGCAACATGAAACAGATCAGCAGCAACATAATGTAATTTTTTCACAGTAATTATTCTGGTTAGATATTCATGAGTCTAACAGCCTCAGGGTAGAAGCTGTTCCTCAGTCTAGTGGTTCTACACTTAATGCTCATCAACCTCCTGCCAGGGGAGCGGGGCAAAAAGTTTGTGTGCTGGGTGAGTGGGGTCCTTCATGATGCAAGTGTGAATCTTCCTGCATCTGGAGGTGTATGTCTGTAATGGTGGGGAGACTGACTCCAACAGACTTCTGTGCAGCCTTCACCACTCTCTGCAAAGGTTTTCTTTCTGCAGATGTGCAGCCTCCCTGCCACACGTTGATGCTGGAGCACAAGATGCTCTCCACTGCACACCTGTTACGACCGTATGAGGGCCAAAACACATTTAAAGGACACTGGACACAAGAAAAGGTTTAAATGATATTTATTTAACTAAAAACTAAGAGTCTCCAGGCGGTCAGGGTCCTCTCAGGCTTCTCCCACCCGTCTGGAGCGCCTTCTCCTGCTCAGCGTCCTTAAAGAAACAAAAATAAATTAAAAAGAGAAAGTTCAAAGGATTGAAGGACAAGTGGGTGCGGCGGAAATGAACAAAACGTCTCCCAGGCCGACCCAATCCTATACAGGACCGTCGTGCCTTCCCAGGTGACGATCTGCCTAGCCAAAAAAATACCTCTAAATAAAAGAAAAGCGATAACTGAACTACCGACACCCACACAGTCAAAAGTATCAAATAAATGGAGAAAAAGATGAGGAAACAGTCTCTCACGCTGTTTCACTTTAGCTGTCCCCCTCCTGGGCAGCAGCTCAGACGCTTCCCTTCAGCATCTGACAAAAAAGAAGAGTCAACCAGAGTACAGCAGTCCAAAACCACACTCTATTTAAGCTAGAGTCACACAAACTCTCAAAGAGCTTAAATACTCACAACTCTTGCTTTTAGCAACTAGTCCTGAAACCAGTGCCAGGCCTTAAGGGCCTATTTCAGCTCCAACAGGAGCAAACAACAACAATCTGAGAGGGTGGAGATCTCTCAGAATTGTTAGGTTACCTGACAGTGTCCTCAGCAGTTCCAGTGAACCCTCAGCTGAGTTTCACACCATCCAGAAGACTTCAATAAGCCACCACTCGTTCCTCAAGCCAGTCTTGGTACAACGAGTCTCCACTAGATTACTCTTAACTTCACACAACTCTAGTAAGCACCAGAGCTGTTAAAAGAGCATCCTTTGCTCTACATGAGCTGTTTATAAAGAGCTCCCAAACCTCAAGAGCTTTACCTCAAGAGCTTTAGCTCACACCAAGTAGCATGAGAGCTCAACACAGTGATCAGAGTGGGTGGAGAACACTCTGGAACACAAATAGGCAGCAATACAGCTACCTTAATCAAAACTTGGTTTACCTTCAGCAGGCTCCAAGTTGCTCCAACAAGCACCCTTGCTTGTGTCCACCAAACTCAGTTGGCAATCTCACAATCCATTGCTCTAAGCAAAGGCTCCACCCTGCACCAAACACAGCATGTCAGCTTTATAGGCAGGACCTGCAGGTGAACAGCAGCTCTGCCCAATCAAGCCTGATTTGAGTGAGAAGAGAAAAAAAAGGTGAGTTCTTCATTGAACCAGCAGGCTGCAGCAGTTTGCAGCCATGATAAACAAAAACAAGGATGTTAAAACTTCTACATCCCCCCAGGGTGCATAACAACACCTGTATTACCACTGTCATCAAACCAGTTCAATATAGCCACCACTTAATCAACTTAAACAACAACAAAAAAATATATACTGCAGGGAGTTTTACAAATACAGTTATGTCATAAAAAATTGTTGTGGTAGTAGCTGAGTCATTCACAACGCATACTCTAAGTGCTGACAGATCCCAAACAAGTGGGTGAAGATGGGGTAGAGGCAGGGCAGTCAACTCAGGACCCAAAAGGCCCAGGTTCAATCCCCTGTCATTGCACATCTCATGATGTCTCTGAGCAGGGCACCCTATCCCCAATTGCGCCCTGAGCGTCCCCAATAGCTGCACACTGCACCTCCTGCGGGTAGATGGGTTAAATGCAGACAGCCAATTTCGCCATTGTATGGGAACATACAATGATGACAACACATAACATCCATCCATCCATCCATCCATCTTCTTCTGCTTATCCGGGGTCGGGTCGCGGGGGTAGCAGCCTAAGTAGGGAGGCCCAGACTTCCCTCTCCCCAGCCACTTGGAGCAGCTCCTCCGGGGGAATCCCAAGGCGTTCCCAGGCCAGCCGAGAAACATAGTCCCTCCAGCGTGTCCTGGGTCTTCCTCTGGGTCTCCTCCCAGTGGGACATGCCCGGAACACCTCACCAGGGAGGCGTCCAGGAGGCATCCTAACCAGATGCCCGAGCCACCTCAACTGGCTCCTCTCGATGTGGAGAAGCAGCGGCTCTACTCCGAGTCCCTCCCGGATGACTGAGCTTCTCACCCTATCTCTAAGGGAGAGTCCAGCCACCCTGCGGAGAAAACTCATTTCAGCCGCTTGTATCCGAGATCTCGTTCTTTCGGTCATAACCCAAAGCTCATGACCATAGATGAGGGTGGGAACGTAGATCGATCGGTAAATTGAGAGCTTTGCCTTTTGACTCAGCTCTCTCTTCACCACGACAGACCGGTACAGCGCCCGCTTCACTGCGG
>JBBPBX010064263.1:0-20302 GCA_038048925.1 Garcialebias charrua | reverse complement strand
GGAACACATAGTAATTTTTTTTTTTTTTTTAAATAAATGAATACATGTACAGTACTGGACAGTCACCAAGCACTTAGCCTATCCTAACACAGTTTTTAAAGATGAAGGAATAAGTTGAATTGTCTCCCTTTCACATAAAGGGAGCAAGCTCCCTATGGAGCCTGCAGGGAGGAGGGAGACAATTCAACTGATTCCTTCATCTTTAAAAACTGTGTTAGGATAGGCTAAGTGCTTGGTGACTGTACAGTACTGTACATTTATCTATTTATTAAAAATATACAGTATATACAGTATTTTTATTTTTTATTGTTTTTTATTTATTAATAGATAAATGTACAGTACTGTACAGTCACCAAGCACTTAGCCTATCCTAACACAGTTTTTAAAGATGAAGGAATCAGTTGAATTGTCTCCCTCCTCCCTGCAGGCTCCATAGGGAGCTTGCTCCCTTTATGTGAAAGGGAGACAATTCAACTTATTCCTTCATCTTTAAAAACTGTGTTAGGATAGACTAAGTGCTTGGTGACTGTCCAGTACTGTACATGTATTCATTTATAAAAATAAAAAAAAGTAAAAAAAATAAAAAAAATATTATTATTTTTTTTTTTTTTAATGAGATGCATGCTCGTAAGTCCGGGACCTCGTAAGTCAGAGCGCTCGTAAGTCGGGGACTACCTGTAATGCAATAAAAAGTATCATCATGATTATCAGGAGCAAAGAGGACACTAAATTATCTTTCCCTGACTTCACTCTGTCTGGCAACATCCTCCATGTCAGTGAGGAGGTGAAATACTTGGGACATTACATAACCGCTGACCTGTCTGATGACAGGGACATTTACAGGCAGCGTTGTATGCAATATGTACAAGCTAATGTGCTTCTTCGGAGGTTCTCTATGTGCTCAGTGTCTGTAAAAACTGCACTCTTCAAAACATATTGTACCCCAATGTACACTGCACACCTGTGGCGGCATTACAGAAAGAGCAGTATGCATAAACTACAGGTGGCATACAATGATGGCATGAGGATGCTGCTTAAGGTGCCGCGATGGAGTAGTGCCAGCCAGATGTTTGCGAATGCCAATGTACCAACTTGTGCAGCTGTGCTTCGTAACCTTATGTACAGATGTATGTGTAGGCTAACAAACTCTGCAAATAGCATCATCTATACTCTGACCAACCCTGCACAAAGCTCGGTTAGGTTCTATTCGAGTCTGTGGAATCACTGGCGCCTTAAATTATTTGGCAATGGATGAACATTCTATTTTTACTGTGTCTTGTTGATGTTATCTTTTTAATTTTTTTAATTTATTTTTATTTTTGGTGGTGGTGGTTGTTTTTGTTACTATGGACCATATGCGTCTGAAATAAAGTTTTGATTGATTGATTGATTGACAACATATTTACATAGATTGATCGATCACAACTTATAACTAACTTTTCAGCAGATTAAAACATAAGACAACAGAACACAAGTTAATGGGTCTTATATTAACTTATTTCTGTGGCACAAACTTACAGTTTACATTTAGAAATAAACATAAGGAGTTAAGGAGGAAGATTAAAGAAAGGAAATGGTTGAATCTTATCTTGAGATGTTTAACCAGAGTGGCTCATCCTCTGTTCGGTTTCGGCTGGACATCCGTACCGTGATGAAACGACGTTTACCTTTGTGAAGATTTTCTTATCTCGACTCCAGTAAATTAGTCAAGCCAGACGCGCATGCCCTGCTACGTTTTACAGGCGACACATTTTCATCTTGCCACGGTCTCGTGAGGTCTGCTTCGGCCTCCCAGAGTGATGTTATCAGCTCCGGTTTGGTTTCAAGATAACTTCCAGGAAAAGTGTTCACAGCTTGGAGTAATGACCCTCAGATGGCTAACAGCTGACGTGCTGTTTAAGCCTCGCTGAAGACGTGGGCCTTTGAGTGATGGCCGGACGTACAACAGCTTGGAGAAAGACGTCTATGCATCTTTCATTCTCCCAGAGAACTCACTGTGGTTGAGCTCGTGGTTCCCTTTGCACTCCAAGAATCAACAGGAAGTGTCCCTTTAAGAAGGGGGTGTGACTTAGTCACATACTTCCTGCTGATTGGTTGTCGTACCCCTAGAGAGGGTGTGACTTTGCAAGTGAGTGAGTTTGAGTGACAGATGATAGGGTAGACAGTAAACAAAGAAACATGCGTCAGAAGATGCAGGTGCATGTGAACAAGCCATGTAATTTGTTTTGAGAACAGATTCATTGTTTTTAGAAAGGACGGGAGACAGAAAGCAAATTATGTCTAGAACTTTTCCTTCGTTCCAAAAACACTTCAAACAAATACGACGGATTGTTCAGTCAACTTTAAGACAGTTATTCTGCACAGAGCAGACAGTTTAGAGCAAGATCATTCTGAGATGTTCTCTTAACTTTGGCATATTTAAAATATACCAGCTTAGTAAAATCATCATTAAATGACAAAAATATACTGTTGATCAATTCTGAATTAACACACATTAAAAAGAAAGTTCAATCTGATTAATTGGTGTCCATTAATTCAAAATAATTGTAACAAAAATAGTGTCCTTGAGAGCTTCAAGAAAGTGTACCACTTAGCGTTTCAAAGAGATGCGGAGAGGTGTACTTAAAGGTCAAGCCTAAAATATCAGAGATGAGGTGTTCCACTACAGTCCCCCTTTTTGGAAATCATCGCCTGTCCTTGGAGATGAGTTCCAACACGAAAGGATGCCACCGAATGTCTCTGACCTCTATGTAATCCAGCAAGTGGAAGAAAAAAAAATCAAAAAAGTTCAAAATTATACTCCCATAATGTTTTTGGAAATTCCATACTGTTCGTAGGTAATCCCATTGCGGTACGCTTTCAATCCTTTGGAAAACATAGTCTGTTAACCCATGGAAAACTGAGTCTGTGATCCTTTGGAAAACAAAGTCTTATAATCCACAACGGTAAATCCACAACGATGGGGGTTATTGACTTCATCAGCAAGAATGGATTTTAATCAGCATGTAGAGGGGATCCCTCGATTGAAGCAGAGGAGGCGGCCCTTGGATGAAGGTTGAAGACCAACGTTGGATCAGCAGGTCCCCACATCGAAGGTTGCAGGCTGGATGGCTTCCAGTCGGTGCCACCCTGGTTCAATGTGTCATGCAATTATGTGGTTTTAGGTGGGCTTATGATTGGGATTCTACATTAAGCCTTACCTATATGCACCTGGTATGTAAGCTATCATGGATTAGATCAGCTACAATTACCAATTAAGGGGTGGATCAATGCTGTAAAAATCAGATATAGGGATCTATACCTATAGAAATGTGGAGGGCTTCTGTAACGAAGGCCTCTTCTTTCAAACTATTCCTCCATTCATTATTTAGTTTAGGTTAAACTAAAATAAAAATGAAATCTAGTTTGGTCTAAATGTCTGTTGTCTTTTAGATGAACGACGCAAGATTTGGTATTCCCTATAAATTTTGAAGTCTATGGCGAGACTCATCAAAATGAATAGATCTAGAATAGAAACGATCGAATCGGTTCTACCTAAATGATTGGGAGATCAGTGTAGATTATAGTACCTTAAGTAGTATTAATCTACAATGACTCATCAAAGATTGAGATCTTTAACAAAATGAACAGCATGTTGGCATAGTTAAATCCATTTAAGTCTTCAACTAACATTAATCAAAACCTCTTTTGGCTGGGAGTGTTCAGAAAACAATAACAACTTCAATAACACAAAAGTAGCAATTAAGCAACTAAAAACAACGTTTCACTACAACAAACTCACTCTGGTCGTCAGATTCCAACGTGTCACACACAAGAAAAACAGTTCTTAGCTTTATAACCGATGTCAATTAAATCCTGCAGATTTAAACGGTTGTTAAGGTTAGTTTTTTGTTGTGGGTTTTATGCTTAGCGTTTCTAAGTTCTAGTTGGAACGGTTTCTTTTCGCAACTAGTATAGTTTAAACTGTTTAGTTTATTTACTATCCTGTGCTTGGACGACCTTGTTTTCCCATGAAGTCTTTGAGTTTGCGAGATCTTTGTCGTTTGTGGGGTTATTGAAATCTTTGTCCTTGACATGGGCATGGCCTAACATCACCCCCCTGTGGTCATGAGGGACCACGCACACAGGTGTGGACGTCCGTCCATGGGCACGAGTTAGGATGCCTTTGTTTAGTTTAAGCTGTTCGCGCAGTTTATTGGGAACCTTGTACAGGAACCTTACAGGCTTCGGCCAACGTATCTCTGTACGTTTACCTCTTTCTGCGTAATTCAGGTGTGTCACAACTGTCGGCGCTGTCGCAGGCGTGTCTCTGTCGTTGTGATGTATGTCTTCCCACTCCATGACTGAAGAGGTGCTCTTTGAGTCTGTAAGAACTATGTCATTTCTGAGTAGTTCTAGATTCAAATGCTCTTGAACCAAGGTTTCATTGAAAGCTTGGCTGATGGCTGAATTACCTGTCCCAGAGGACAGTACAGCGTCCTTGGTGTGGGATCCTTGGATCTCCACACCTTCCTCTACCTGTGGTAGGAAGTGTGAGGTTGCCCCCCTTTTGTTTGAGGAGGGGTCCTCCAAATCAGTAACAATGGAGTTCAAGTGACTGTCAGTGTGTTGTAGACTGTCACTTTCAGGACTCAGATGTCCTTGAACCAAGACTTCACTGAAAGCTTGGCTGTTCGCCGAATTACCTGTCCCAGAGGACAGCACAGCGTTCTCGGTGTGTGATCCTTGGATCTCTACACCGTCCTCTACCTGTGGTAGGAAGTGTGAGTTTGCCCCCCTTTTGTTTGAGGAGGGGTCCTCAAAATCTGTAACAATGAAGTCCAAGTGACCGTCAGCCTGTTGTAGACAGTCACTTTCAGGACTCGGATGTCCTTGAACCAAGACTTCACTGAAAGCTTGGCTGTTTGCCGAATTACCTGTCCCACAGGACAGTACAGCGTCGTCGGTGTGGGACCCTTGGATCTCCACACCTTCTTCTACCGGTGGTAGGTAGTGCTCAGTGAGTGCTGAAGGTGTCAGCTCGCAGAGGAGGTTCTCGTGATGGGCCAGAGTCTGGTCCAATTGTTGAGTCTCCTCTGTCTCACCTGTATTTGAAGGTTCACTTACCGGGCTTGTGGTCTCGGTTGGGGAATCCCATGTGACCTCAGCGGTACCTGTTGTTAGACAGTCAGTGTCCTGACCTTGGGGAGGCACCTCGATTGGCAGTGGACTGCTCACTGTGGCCCACATTGTCTGATTGCCATAATTTATAATCGCTTCAAAGCGATTTATAAAATCTTGGCCAACCACAAATGGAGTCTGGAGTGAGTCACGTTCAGACACATGTACCGGGTGGTATAGTGACATTTCGCCAATCTGCATGTGAACCATGGCTATTAGGGTTGTTCTCGTCTTTGCGAGGCCCTGTTGCTCACCATAAGTGTCTTTCACAAAGGGTATTTGCCTGTCAACATCGTTAGCGGCGGTCCTTAGCTCCTCAAACAGTTCGGCTGACATGATAGACACGTCTGAGCCGCAAACCAGGAGTGCTTCTTGCGCGAGGACCCCTTCCAATGTGAGTGGCAGGTAAGCTTTCTCAGCTATCCCCCTTTTTATAAAGTTACACAGAAACAGTTTAGGTTTTTCCACACGTTTCTGTGTACGTGTGACTCTGTCTGTATAAGCTTTGTCGCTGACAGCAGCATGATGGCTGCCTGCCTCATGACCTTCAGGATGTGGATTTTCAGCAATTTGTTTGCTGTCAGCATCTTGCTTTTCAGGACGCTGATCATCAGCAATTTGTTTGCTGTCAGCATCTTTGTCAATGTTGACGCTGTTGTCGTCAACTGTGTGCACTGAGTCGTTGCAAAAGCCAGTGCTGCGCATTGCTTCATCAAGTTGAACAACGTTGTTTGTGTTATCATCAAGGACAACGTCACACATTGTGTCAGCTTGGTCAACCACTATAACATTCAAATCATTTGACAAACAACTTACAACCTCAGCCACTTCCGCGCGCGGAGGCGTCGTTTCCTTAATCTTGAGCTTGTGTGAATCTTTGCATGTCTCGAACTGTGCAGCTCGAGGTGCAGGGGCAGGATGGCCACTTCTCGTGGGTACATGTTGGGACCAACCATTTTTCAATGGGTCACGGCGCCCAGACATCAACTTCTCTCGAAGTTCACCCACTGTGAGACCTAGGTGAGAACTCTTTTGGTTCGATCTGAACCATCTTGGTTCACCTAGAGAGCGAACACCTACCTTGTGTAGTTCTCCGCTCATCTCAAGGTTTTCAACCTGAGGTGCAGGAGGAGCAGAACTCCCTGTGAACCGATCTGAGTCACTGTTCCAGCTTGTGGAACTGATCTGTTGTTTGTTACCATGACAATCCTGTTTACTCTCGCACTCTGTAGGAGAGGGAACCTCTTCTATCAGCTGCGAGTGGGATGTGACCTTTTGACCTGGACAAACCTCTGATGGAATCCTAGGTTGTATCCTTGTCTCAAAAACCCACGCAGCGTAATCTTTTATCTTTTCCATGGTAACCTTTTTGCAATCAAACGTTAAGCGAACACATTTCATTTGGAAAGGCATGAGATGCGTAGTGAAAAGATTTTTAAACTCCTCATCTTCCTCTAAGCCAGGGACAAGTTTGCCACCGGAGTAGGCCGAGAGGAGCCTGTCGTAGAACGACAGGGGACTTTCCCACGTATCCTGATGGACGTTCCATGCAGCCAAGTAATTAGCATACGATGAAGCAGATTCTCCCACTTTGCGATAAGCACGGGCAGGAATCCCAAGGCCCCCACGCATCCATCTAGGATAGATAGGAGAGGAGGCCCCCTCAGTTGGTGCACGTTTGACCGTCCATCTCTGTACAAAATCGGACATCGTTGTGTGATCTTTGTGAAAATCAAGACAAAAGATGCCTCATGTCTTTTATTTTAAACTTGCAGTTTAAAATAAAGTAGACAACCTTGTAGCACAGAATTTATGATAAAAGTGTCAAGTTTTATCAAAAACAGACAAGTCTGTATTAATTCTGTGTAACTGTTCTGCTTTCAACATTCGATTATATGTGAAAATCAAATGAAGGATGCTGTGTGTTCAACATTTCAAAATGTACACTATTCAAAAACAGGAAAGTTGAAATGCATACAGGAATACATGAACTGTATTCCTCACAGCCACCAGCAGATGGGGGTACCGCGCTGGATAAGTTTATCCCAGCGACTGCAATTCTCTCTCTGACCGCTATAGAGGCGCTGTTGTCACCTGTGAGCGAAGCTGAATTAATCATTCACAGACGTCTAACAGCGGATCAAAAAGCCTCAGTAAGAAAGATCTAGAGCCTTTACGTGACAAACCTCTAGAACCCCAGTCTCACAAAAGACGAAACGATGTGAGAAACATTGGTTGGACTGTGAAACTTTAAACTGCGTTTAAAAGAAAAAAGGTCGGTCCTCATAAAGCAGTTGTAGCTCCCGGTGTCACGTGACCTGGTCACATGGCGATCTGTAGTCTTAGAACAACTGACTCTTACACCCACTAAAATCTCGAAAACACCGCGATGAAACAGTCTTTTCAAAGATAGTAACGGACGAACAAGCCTGAAGCTTGTAACTGAGACAAGCAGCTGAAGTGAAAGTTGACGAGGAGTAAGCTCCTCACCCCCTCAACCCCTCAAGTGTCAATACTTACAACGTAATCGACCAATCACAGCGAAGACAGAACATGCAGTTCTAAATCCCAAGTGTTCATGGGAAATGAATTCTTCTAACCCTTACGACGTCACTCACGTGCGACGTGCCGTTCGAGCGGTGCATTCACGGACCTGCGGTCGGTCGAACTTTAGCGAGGAACGGACTTTTCAACGTTCTAAAACAGTCATAAATATCGCAAAACACCGCGGTTAAGCCAGTCTTCGACGATATCACGTGCATAGAACCCAAACAACACAGATAAACTGTCAGAAATGTGTGCAAAACTGAATCTGACAACCAGCAGTCTACAGAACCAACTTTTTTGAACACGACTAGGGCTGAACGATTTTGGAAAATAATCTAATTGCGATTTTTTTTCTATAAATTGCAATTGCGATTTAAAACGCGATTATTTTTTTAATATCTTCTCAAGTATTTTTCAACAAACAGAAGCAATAAATCTATCTGTTTTATAATAAACAATGTCAGATTTATTTAAAGCAGAGATTACAATAAAGCAAACAAATCTATGCCTTTTCTTTTCACCATTTCTATTTTTTCTTGTTTCATAAACATAAGAGTAAATATGTTAAGTGAACTTCCTAACTACTGTCTGAACTTCACATGACAGTTAATAAATATAAAAAATTTGATGTAAAAAATTTAAACTTACTGCTTTCCAGCCAGTAACAAAATAAAAAATAAATTGCAAAAAACATAAGAGAATCTGCTTTAACCAACTTGTTATTTTCTGGGAATTCAAACTCAGTGAACACAAAATAAACTAGTATCTATTCTTATTAAATCTTTTAGATGTAAAAAAAAAAAAAACCTCACGCACAACGTCTTGTTTTTTTATCGCCATCAACGGATGTGCTGCCCCTCTTTGGTACCAAACTTTCAGATGTATCAGCTTCTGTCGAGCCTGACGTCATTGTGCAACTGGTTAAAGTGCAGTGTTGACTTCTCCCGCTCTCTGCTCTGGTTTGCTCCACTCACTCACAAGTTACTTAACCAGGTCATGTGACCAATCAAATTGCAGCCTTCGCGATTAGAAAATCTTGTTTTATCATATTGCGATTTTATTGCAAATGCAATTAATTGTTCAGCCCTAAACACGACACACAATGGACCAATCACAACGCTACTGTAGCCGAATGTCTCGGTACCGCTAGCTCGACCCAAAGTTCTGGACACTCTTTCACAAAATAAACGTAGAATACACCACAGAAAATACTGCTAACGAGCCCAACACATACAGGCTAGCCCCCACGCCTCCCAAAGAAGGCAGCACGCTAACTGTTGACAACAACTGACTTTACGTCACTCGGAACCGGATCCCGGTCCAAAGCTGAGTGGGTTTCACCCAAACCTCAGCCAAACACGTTGTAACAGATTTAGGTCAAAATGGAGCAGCAAATGTGTGAAACAGACCTTCAACAGCAATCCACAGATGTAATAAAATGAAGCAGAATTGTGACACGGCGGTCACAAAATGACACGCTTTTGACTGCGACACTGAAACGTCCCACAACCACAAACATTCATTCATCCGCAGCTTCAAACATACGTTGAAATGTGAAAGAAAAAATAATTCTAACGGGAAACGCACCAGACAATGCCACTATTAGCAATCTCCGACACTCACCAGCCAGAACTATTCTACAAGTCCACAACAGGATAAAAACTATGCCAACAAATACTGTGACAATAGACTACACAAAACACAACTTAATACTGGGCTTTCAGTGTGGCTGCCCCCCGCCTGTGGAACTCTCTTCCTGATTGTCTGAGGGTCCCACAGTCTGTGGTTGACTTTAAGAGCGGCTTGAAGACCTTTCTTTTTAACCGAGCATACTCTGCCTCCTCATGATTCTACTTTTGATCTTAGTTGATACTGTTATTGATTTTACTTGTTTTATTACTTGTTTTATTGACATTTAATTTCTGTTGCACCTTGTAGCACTTTGAGATTTTCATTAATGAAAAGTGCGTTATAAATTGAATTCATTATTATTATTATAATAACCGTCCTAGGAACGCGGACGAGCCACCATTAAATAATATAGATAAATACGTCAGTTTGCTGACTTATCTATAATTTAGATGATAGATTTGAGCACTCGGCTGCAAACCGCTCCAGTGAAAGTTGTAAATCACGAACTGATGAAGCCAGTAGGACCACATCATCTGCAAAAAACAGAGAAGCGATTCTAAGGTCACCAAAACGGATCCTCTCAACACCTTGGCTGCGCCTAGAAATTCTGTCCATAAAAGTTATGAACAGAATCGGTGACAAAGGGCGAGTGTGATGCGGCCGGGATGAGGATCAGTTCCTCCAAATCCGAGGCCATGGTCTTGAGCCGGAAAAGGGTAGCATGCCCTCTCCGGGTCGGGGAGGAGGTCCTGCCCCAAGTGGAGGAGTTTAAGTATCTCGGGATCTTGTTCACGAATGAGGGAAAACTGGAGCGTGAGATCGATAGGCGGATAGGTGCAGCGTCCGCAGTGAAGCGGGCGCTGTACCGGTCTGTCGTGGTGAAGAGAGAGCTGAGTCAAAAGGCAAAGCTCTCAATTTACCGATCGATCTACGTTCCCACCCTCATCTATGGTCATGAGCTTTGGGTTATGACCGAAAGAACAAGATCTCGGATACAAGCGGCTAGGGGTGGGCGATATGGCTCAAAAATTATATCGTGATATTTCAGAGTATATCACGATAACGATAAATTTCGTGATATAACCCAAAAAAATAAATAAAATAAAATCAAATGTATATATTTTTTATATATATATTTATTGAGTTTTCAGTATACAATATACATAAATCATACTATACATATTTAACAAATTACTGTATAAGTAAGAAAGAAAGAGAAACGAAAAGAAAAGAAAATGACAAAATAAAAACATACAAAAACTAAAAACAAATAGAATTAATTAAAAACAAGTCAGGGTAAATACCTAAATAACTGGTTACACTGCACTGGTTACCATTTACACTTTAAAATAGTACTACCTATCTATAAAGGCACAGGTGGCAAATTAAGAGGCTGTGTGGACATTAGGATCAGTCTCAGACTGGGAAAGGTGGTCCAAGAACGGCTGCCAGATATTACAAAACTTAGTAGTGGCACCCACAACATCGTACCGTAGTTTCTCCAAATGAAGAATCTCAATAAAATCACTTAACCACATTTTAAACTGAGGAGCCTTGTCAGTTTTCCACAGTCTCAATATGACTTTCTTAGCCGTTACCATTCCATACATCACTGTCGTTTGCACAGAAATACTGCGGTTCCTAAGTGAGGGAGAATATCCAAACAATGCAATTTGAGGATCTGGCAACATCGTACTCTTATACACTTTAGAGAAGAAGTTGAAAATGTCGCACCAATATTGAGACAGTCTGGGGCAAAACCAAAACATGTGTGACAGTGAGCCATCAGCGGACTTACATTTATCACATTTTGGAGATATTGAGGGGAATATTCTGTGCAATTTCATTTTAGAATAGTGGAGTCTATGAAACACCTTGAACTGAATTAACTGGTGCCTTACATTGATAGAACATGACCGAATCCTTCCAAGACCCTCCTCCCAGACCTCACTCCCAATCTGCAGACCCAGCTCCTCCTCCCATGCAGCTCTCAAGAAGTTTGTGGCAAAATTAATTTGATAAAATGTATTTATTTGACAAAATTAACTTAACATGTTGCTTTGCAGTATTATATAAAATTTTGAAAAACAACAAGGGCTAATTTTACTGAAATTACTTTATTTAGTAAAGTATTTAGTCTCCAAGTAAAACTACACCTGCACTTTAGTTTTTGTGGTGTTTTTTTATTTTTATTATTTTGTGCAGACTTTTTCAATCTAAATAACAGATCATTTTTAAAGTGCAGGTGTAGTTTCCTAAAACAACTAGCCTAAATAAAATGAAGCTTAAGATTTTTGTGAGCATAAATGAAACATACAACAAATTATATGATGCCTTTAAATGAGCTGTAACTTCTACAAGTTGATCAGCCTGGCTCTCGCCTTCCTGCACAGCTCCGCTCAATTCTCATTTCCCTTCACTGTCCGAAGCAAAGTGAAGGACAAGGGTCTGGTTTTAACCAGGCTACAAGTTGATCAGCTGACCTTGAAACTTGTTCGTGTTTCAGCTTCATCTGTTCATGCAGGAATGTGTGATTCATTTTTTTAACTGAACTGTGTCTAATGGATGATGGAGTGACTGTGGAGCCGCGCGTGTTTAGTTGAGGTGGCCACGCTGCACCGCGGCTGCTCCGAGCGGAGCAGAGCAGAGCGGGGCGGGGGAGGGGGGGACAGCAGCTGTCTGTGCCGCAGAGCAGGGGAGAGAAGAGACGCGCGCGTTGTTTTTAACATTTTAGCAGTAACTAATTAGCGTTTTACACCACTACAGACTGTTGGGAGGGGAGGTGCGCAGTTGTTTTATGCGCTCCGGTGTTAAGGGGCGGGGCGCCCTGACGTATTACGTCATGAAATTAGCATATCATGATATAAGTTTTTTGCCCGGGCAAGCTTTTTATACCGGTATTACCGGTAACGATATGATATGGCCCAGCCCTACACTGACGCCACTGTCCACAGGATTCCTCTTCTTGTCATTGGGTGTTCTTTGACTGTTATTCTGAATTGAAACTCATCAGAAGAAATACACCACTGAACACCAAGTGCTCTTTCCATCAGTGGCTCTCCAAGCGCTAGATCCAAATCTTTAATACTGTCAGCACACTCCTCTCTGGGCAGCGACTTCAACACATTGTCACTGTTTGATATGAACTTGTGTAATCTTAGTTTTCCTGTGTTACACAGCTCTCTTGCTTCCTTGACTAGTTTTGTTGCTTCTGCGTCTGATGTAACACTTATAAGTCCATCATCTACATAAAAGTTTCTTTGAATGAACTTCACTGTGGTTGGAGAGAACTTTCCCTCACCTTGTGCAGCTAGATGCTTTAAACCAAAATTGGCGCAACCAGGTGAAGACGCTGCACCAAACAGGTGAACCTTCATGCGAAAGACTGAGGGGGGAACACTTAGATCCCCATGCTCCCACCATAGAAAGCGTAAATAATCCTGGTCTTGAGGTGTTACATGGAACTGGTGAAACATGCGCTCCACGTCACACATTACAGCCACTGAGCCCTTCCTGAACCTACAGAGTACTCCCACCAAAGCGTTTGTTAGGTCAGGCCCTGTAAGCAGGTGTTCATTTAGCGAAGTGTCTTGATATTGTGCAGAGCAGTCAAAGACTACACGGATCTTGCCGGGCTTTTGAGGGTGATATACCCCATGGTGGGGAATATACCAGGCAGGGGTATTACAGAGTTCCTTCTCCGGTACTTTCTCTGCGTCGTCGCGTGCAATAATGTCCTCCATGAACTTTGTATAGTCTGAGTAGTACTTTTGATCCCTTATGAATCTGCGTTTGAGACTGCTTAAGCGTTGCATAGCACTTGACATGTTATTGGGAAGATTTGGTCTGTCACTTTTGAAAGGCAGGGGCATTTCATAATGTCCATCTTGCTTTTGTTTGATTCCTTCTTGTAGCTTTCTTATGAAGCAGACATCTTCTTGTGAAATGCTCGTCTCTTCCACTGCTCTCTCTATAAAATCTGATTCAAGTGCTTTGATTACATCTGGACCTGTTACTTCTTTTATTTGTGTCTTGCAGATATAATGAACTTTATTCTTTAGCTTTGTGGTTGGCTCAGTCTCTGGTATTACTTGCTTTACAGTGATGCGATGACTTACTCCAATTACATCGCTGCCTGCGTCACTTGAGTCACAGTAACTTATGATGCTCCAGCCCAAATCTGTTTTCTGGGCATAAGGCTGGCTTCCTTCACCACATATGACTTCTCTGGGCATTAAGGCTTGTGTGCAGTTGTAGCCTAGTAGGAGTCCTATCTCACAGTCCAATGGTGGAGCAATGTGTCCAGTGAGATGCTCCAAATGTGGCCATGACCTTGCCGTGTCTGGAGTAGGAATATGGCTACGATTGGCAGGTATAAAATCACGTGTGTAGGCAACTGGCACAGTGAGTTTCTTTTCGGAAAACAATCCTCTTATTTGCAAAGCTTCAAGTTTTGTACATGGTACAGTTGTTTTCTTGGATGACATTGTAGACAATTTGAGCTTAACTTGGGTTTTGGCTGTGTCCAGATTGTTCGCTACTTCATCAAGAATGAAGGACGAATCACTCTGTGTGTCCAGTAGAGCGTAGGTAAGTATTTCTTTGCTTGGCTCATTTTGTGTGGATACATAGACAGGTACTATTGCAGATGTCTGTGTGTTTCTACTTTCATGAGTCACTCTGTTAGACGTACTTTCGTTAACCGTGTCTAGTGACTGTGTTACCTGTTGCTGAGTTTCCTTCCGTTCAGCTACTTCTTGTTCTTTAGGTTGTTCTTTCTTTGTCTCGTGTTTTTGTCTTTCTTCATGCAGACATGTGGGATGTTGTCTTGAGCACGTGTTGCATGTCATCCGATTGGTACAGTTCTTGGAGAAGTGACCACTATTTAGACAGCCAAAACATAGTTTTTCACCTTGAATGAACTTGACTCTCTCAGTAACTGGTTTCTCAGTGAACTTACGACATTTGTGTAAGCTGTGTCCTGCTCTTTTGCAATACACACATGAGATCATGCTTCTTTCTGTAGAGTTAGTTGTAAATATTTTCGCTGTATCTTGCTTCTTATGAATGAGTGTAAGTTGAGGTTTTGTCTTTGGTTTGTCAAAATCACTTTGTCTAGCTTGGAATGATGTAATGGGATTACATGCAATACTTGCCTCCATTGAAAGGAATGTTACAAAGTAACTGAAACGTGGGAACTGTTTGTGCTCCAGCTGGTACATTGTAACCTTCCGGTTCCATCTGTTGCTTAACCAGTCTGGCAGTTTAGCAGCAAGTCTTTGATTCTCTATTCCATCATTGAGGATGTTCAGATTATCATTGGTAGACATTGCAGATTGGCAGCTTTGTAAGAAATCCACAAACTTTCTTAATTCTGCACTGTCTTTACCTTGGAGCTTTGGCCATGTATGCAGCTTGTCCCTGAAGGCCTTAGCAATGACAAAAGGCTCTCCATAACGTTCATTGAGCATATTCCATGCTGCCATATAAGAGTCTTCAGAGCCAATCAGAAAATAGCCATCTAAGGCTTCTTTAACACATCCACCTACATACTTCTGTAGGAAAAATATCTTTTCTGCTGTGGGAATGTTCTTTCTCTCTATTAGAGTCTGAAAAGATGCTCTCCAATATTTAAACTTAAGTGGATCCCCACAAAATACTGAGGGCTCCGGAATCGGTAGCCTATTAGCTGACATGGCTTCTGCCAAAACCTTTACAAGCTCACCTATGCTCTCGTGAATTACATTTAGCTGTTGTGGTGGTTGTGTGGGTTGATTAGCAGTGTCTTTGAACTCAGTTACCTGTATGTTTGCAGGATTCGGACTGATGCTTTCTTGCTTCACTGAAAAGTAGTCTTCTTCATAAACTTGTAATTTTGCCTTTGCTGCATTGAGTTTTTTCAGAATTTCCAGTCTTTCAATTTCCTTTTTTAAGTCCTCGGCTGACTTTCTCCTTGCAGCACTTTCTTCTTGTTGTCTCTTGATCACAGCCGCCTTCTCCTTTTCTCTTTTTAACTTGCGTTCAGTTTCCTCTCTTTCTTCTAGATGGCGTTGTGACATTGCAGTAGCTTCTTGTTCTGCAATTATGCGTTTGTTTTCTTCTTCTATGGTTTGCATTTTTCCTCTAAATTTCTCTTGTTCAGCCATTATCTTAAGCACGGCCTTTGTGGCTTCATACTCTGCCATAGCTTCTTGTCTTTTGGTGGAGGAGCCATTAGAAATAACTGTACTGGCCTTAAACGGATTATAAACTGAGACAGTATCTGAGCTAGAAGATGTAAATACAGAACTAGCATCAGGCCAAACAATCTCCTCCTTATTTATTCCCTCAACATAACATTGGATGTTTTGGAAAACTACCTTAGTCACTGATATGCCTTTGTCTAACTTGGAACGCACATCATGGGGTGGTCCATCTATTGCTCTGTATTGATCATAAATATCGTTAAGAGCGTCTAGTTCTCTTTGCACAATGTCCATATGACCTTCAAGAATGTCAACTGGATCTCCTTTTATAACAGATTTTTTAGCAACCTTGATTAATGCCTTCCATCTGTCATAAGTACTTTCAAAATGACGTTGCAACCCTGTAGTTTTTCTTTATGAAATTGTCTTCCTTTTCCTGTTAATATGCGAGATCTTTCACTTCTACGCAGCTCTTTTTGCCCAATTTGCACTAAATAGGTTTCATCTGCTTGCTGTGCTTTGGCAGCTTGTTCTGCACTGGCATCTTCTATTTCTGTGTCATTTGTTTCTGACATTTTGTTTTACTTGAGCTGTTATGGACTTTTACTTGGTGAAATGTCTTTTTAACTTGACTTAAATTATGAGCTTTGTTGCATTACTTCCCTTCTTGTTAACTTGTTGTGCTGCTGTTGTCAAGCTTCACACAGTTCCTTGTTGTTACTCCTTCCTTGTGTCACTTTCCAAACATGAACTTAAATGTCTGGCTTCTGGACGTCTTTATGAAGAAGCAGCAGTTGAACATGTGACCGTTAACATTTGCAGCCGTTGGTCTTTGGTGCAATGACGCAATGTCGCCACCAGAGGTCAGGGCATTCATGCAGCTCCGTTCCTTTTCTTTGTCATCAAGTTCGACTTTGTCATCGAGTTCGACTTTGTCATCGAGTTCGACTGTCACTTCCACCTCTTCTTTACAGCATTAATGAATTCGTTGTACTGCTAGTGTGTAGTCAGTTTTAATGGAAATCTTCTTATTACACTTCCCTTTCGTTGTCACTGACACCAACACTACCGTCGAACTAAAAATACAACATAAACTTGAGTGAGACGGTGTCATGAATACAATCTTGACATTAAAATGATATAACATATAAATACCTCGCTGGCTGACCCTTCCTTTTGAGGTAGAAATGAGAGTAATAAAGAACTTCTTAAACTTAAATTACTTTTGTACAGCTACTTGCTAATATCATGTCTTCATAGCAGTACGGTACAACTTCTTTCTTTGGTTGCCTAGCAACATGCTGGAAAGCACTTCCTACTTTTGCCTTTCAAAATAAGAGTCATAACAAAAGAATGTGCATAATACAAAATAAGACATGTAAACTAAAACTATGGCAGTAAAAACTACCAAAGTTTAGGAAGAAAATGACGGTAATCTATCACTTTACAATTAGTTGCTCTGAAATGAAGTACCGGTACAAGAGGTTGCCGCTACGGTTGCAGCTCAGTGTCATGATGGTATAAAAAAAAATATTGTGATGTATTAAAAAGGTATTAAAACATATTAAATTTAACTCAAGAATTTCTGTATATACCCTATGTTAATAAATTCAGGAAATTTGTTAAACTCAGTTCTGGTGGTTTTGGAGTGATGACAGGATGCATCCATGCAGCCTTTGTGAATTATAATTCCATGGACAGAGGGTGAGAGTGTGTGCAGGCTGGGGAGTTTTGCAAGAATAATGAGGACTGTGGCTCCTTGGATACAAAGTTGGCATTGAAGTAATGAAGATATTGTGGGAGGGAATAAACGTGAATGAGCGTGGTCGGATGAAAAATTGTGTGAGGAGATGCTGATGGTGGACAAATGAGGCTGTGTGGAAGGGAGGGGTGGTGGAGATTTGAGGATGATTTTTGCACCAGTGACAAATACAGTGGAAAAGGACAGGTGAGCTGTGGCACCAGTATGATCTGTTTTGTGGAGACATGGTGAGGCTCGGTACAGGAAGTTAAGAGGGGGGAGTTTTTTGAAGAAAAAGTGAAGTTAATGATTCCCCGAGGCTCAATGGGGTTAACCTGTGTAAATAAAAGTTGAATTAAAGTATGCTGTGGACTTTGGGCATCCCTAGCAAGGAGGGAGAAGTCTTGCAGACTGAAAGTGTCAAATTAGTTTTTCTGGCAGATGCTATGATGCACTGAATGATGGGGGTGTTTCTCTCTCCAGTTGTGAGTAAAGCTCCAGGACTGGGTTGTAGGCTCAGAGGGAGTGGAGGTAGGGCTGGGCCATATCATGTTGTTCCCGGTTTTACTGGGCAAAAAAGCTTGCCCGGGCAAAAAAAGTTATATCATGATATGCTAATTTCATGACGTAATACGTCGGGGCGCCCCGCCCCCTTAACATCCGAGCGCTTCAAAAGACCAAACCGAGCTGCGCACCTCCCTCCACCAGTCTGTACTGGTGTAACGCTAGCTAAAATGCTAAAAACAAACGTGTTTCAGCTGTCTCTCCCCTGTCTCTCACTGCAGAGGTACAGAGAGCTTGTCCCCCCTGCCCCGCGCTGCTCACCGTGTGTGCGGGTTGCTCTCTCCCTCGCTCTAAAACTGTTGCACGGCTCAGCTGTCTCACACAGTCTCACACAGAGGCAGGTGATCAGAGATAGATCAGTTTAAAAAATGAATCAGAGAAATGAACAATTCCTGCAGGAACAGAGGAATCTGAAACACCAGAAGCTTCAGGGTCAGCTGATCAACTTGTTACAAGTTATTTTTATACTTGGAGACTGAATACTTTACTTAATAAAGTAATTTCAGTAAAATTACCCCTTGTTTTTTAAAATGTTATATAATACTGCAAAGCAACATGTTAAGTTAATTTTGTCAAATAAATTAATTTTATTTTTATTTATTTTTGGTTATATCACGAAATTTATCATTATCGTGATAATGCTCTGAAATATCACAATATAATTTTTGAGCCATATTGCCCACCCCTTAGTGGAGGTGGCCACAAAATTCAGCTTGTCCCAAATAAGGCATCAATGCCAGCTGGAACGGACTGCCACAGCTCAGTGGTAACCAGTTCAGTAAGAATAAAAAGTAAAACACACACAAGTGCAGTAAAGTTGTAGGGGAGAAAACAAACCTTGGCTGTTTTTATTGACCTACCGTACTTTCCGCCTTAAAAGTCGCACCTTATGTCGCATTAGTCCAATTATGTCCAATAAAGTGGGAAAATCCATAAACATGATGCACCGCCATATGCGTTGCGTCTATTATGCGTCACCGCTGACGCGTCGCGTATGTCACACGTCACCGCTGACAACCCGTAAATGTGGGCCGGTGTTTTGCCAAAAATGGATTGACTTCGAAATGGCCACAGGAGCGTGCATGGAAGGACTTTAACAAGATTAACACTTAAAAACAATTATTTGTTTGCTGAAAATTATAGCAAAGATGTGTCTGAGCTGAACTTTTCCTTAATAAATGCACATAATTGTCAAATCAGCTGGATTTAAAAATTAGTTTAGCTACGTGCAAAACGTGCACCCGCACGGGTAGGAACACTGCATTTCTTTCAAATTTAACAAGATACAACACCTAAAAAAATATATTTGTTTGCTGACATTATAGTAAAGGTGTATCTGAGCTGAACTTTTCCTTAATAAATGCATGCGATTGTCAAATCAGCTGGATTTAAAAATTTGTTTCGTTACGTGCAAAACGTGCTACTACTACCACATCGAATTTTAACTCAAACGTCTAAAGCTTATAATTTGTAAATGTCCATCCAGTGATTACTTTCTGTAAGTTTAATCAAAATCTGTGCTGTGGTTCATGAACTATTTTGCTAACAGTCAAACAGAGGTAACAGTAGTTCAGACCTCCAGAGAGCAGGAGGCCGTGCTACGACAGAGTGAGTCCGAGCAGAGGAGGCTGCTGTCGGACACATGAGCCGAGAACGCTCGGTGGACCCTAGCAGCCGAAAGTGGTACTACGCCCCTAGCGGCCAAAAGTGGTACTGCTCCATTTTTCCATCAGAATGAATGGAAACGGTCATATCTCAGCCAAAAATTGGTCTTAAAAATATGGGGAAGAATCCATAAATATGTCGCTTTTCCGCATAAGTCGCAAGACATGCAAATTAGGCAAAAAACTGCAACTTATAGGCTGGAAAATACGGTAAGCATAGAATAGAATAGAATAGAATATATCTTTATTGACATTGACATTGCACCGGGGCACAAAACAACGTAATTGATTACGCACATCCGTCTTAGGATAGGGACGAGTGCACGAAGTCGCAGCAGTCTGAAACCGCGCCACCACAATCAGCAGATATGGAAAAAGGAATAGACACAAACGGGTAAGAACGTGGTATTCAAAAAAAGAATCTATCACAATCTGTCAAAAGACACTCCATGATAAAGTCTAAAAAAACTCTACCAGCTTTAGCACATTTAGACAGGACAAGATGCATTATGACGGCAGGCGGGAGGTAAAGAGAGAGAGAGAGTCTTTATTGTCATTTGCACCGCATGTGGTACATGTGATGAAAACGAGATTATGTACACGGGGTCCCAGTTACATCCAACAACAAATGCAATAGAAAAACAGTAATAACATCTAGAATTAACTAAGAAAAACATCAACTAGTAATACACTAAGCCTAATATAGTGGGAATAAACAGCAGCACGAACATGAGTTTGTATGAGCAGATGGTCACAGATGAACACAGATAAACACAGCAACAAGAAAACAGATCAGCATCAGCATGATA
>JBBPBX010064262.1:6126-20302 GCA_038048925.1 Garcialebias charrua | reverse complement strand
TTGCGACTGTGCTGAAATGTGTTCGTTTTTAGTCAAAAACAGTTAAAGTTTCCACCTGAGTAGCCAAGCATCCCTGACAAGAACTACCGGTAATTATTTTATACAGCTTTTTGAAAAAAAAGCAAAAACAAAAACAAACACCAAATAGAGCAATTTAATATATATTTTTTAGTTATTATTTGTTCCAGAGGTTGCACCAGTATATAAAACAGCAACCTGAAGTGTGTGACTGGCAGGTTTGCCGTTGGTGTGTGTGACCACCAGCCGTTGCTTCCTTCCTCTCTGCTGCCCTGGGGGAGAGTGTGTGTCCTGTTGCTGTGTTCCTCTACAGTGTGTGCACATGCGTGTGTGTCTTTACATGTGCACGTGTGCATGTTTTTGGTCACAGTCTGTAGCTCGCAGGAGGTCAGGTGATTCTGGGTCTGGTTCCTGATTCCTGGAAGAGTGGACAGCTGCAACATCTCACAGAAATGCCACGATATGACACACACACACACACACACACACACACACACACACACACACACACACACACACACACACACACACACACACACACACAGAGTAACTCACATAAACAGTTCACGCACACTCATCTTACAAAGTATTTTTTACTTACATTGGCCTATTGTGAGGGTGAATTTGTTTTCACGTGACAACTTGTTTTGTATGAAAAACTATTTGCTATTTCTTTAACAAGTAAAGTCAGTTCATCTGGACAGTTTCCTTTTGTTTTTGTTAAGATGTTTCGTCCTTCATCCAAAGGACTTCACCAGTTCGAGGAGCCACAACAAACTCAGTCCCACAAGCAGCGCACTCACATAGTAGGCCAACCAGTTTGCTGGTGGTTTCTTATCACCAGATTAGAAGGTGATAAGAAAATCCAACAAAAGTTCACAAGTGCAAAATTCTTTGACCAGATTGAAATGTTTTCAGATTAAATAATTTGAATGTATCGTTTACATGGGCACAATCCGTTCACGACGAGCATTTACATGCAGCAGGCTTTTATTCAGAATAGAAGTAGTGACATGCTCAGAGTGGTGAACTCTCCTTACAAAAAAAACAACACAGAAGAAGTTCTACTTCCGTGATGAACGTAAACAAACCGGAGCGCCCAAAATGGACCCGCGACATGTTTTAATGACGGTGTAGACGTTACTGCACTCCCTGACTGAGCTGCAGGTAACACAGGTAAGATTTTTGCAGGTAAGATTTTTATTAATGAAAAGTGCGGTATAAATTGAATTTATTATTATTATTATTATTATAACACAGATCATTTTGAGCTCTTTCAAAGTTTCTAGTGGAAATGTTGTGTTGCTCACCGACCAAGTTTGCTACCCCGACATGTGAGCATCTAAAGGCCGGCGCAGAGCTCCGCGGTTGTCCGAACGGAGCTGCGCGCGCGTTCATTGGCACAGCTCTTTTCTCGTTCTCGGTCCTGATCCTTGTTGTAATATGAGCAGCTGCGCACGAAGGGGACTCAACTGAGCTCGCTGATTGGTCACTTGCTGACACGCCTACTGAAATGATTGACAGCTCATGAGACACGAGTGCTGGATTTGGTCCAGACGAACAGCTGTTTGCTCCGCTGCTGCGCGGCGGTCTTTTATCACTTTATATGTTATATAAACTTCTAAAAAATAAAAATAAAAACAGGGAGCGCTATTCCAGCAGCCCATAGCCAACCAGGAAATACTTAAAACCTCCCGCTGCCAGGTAGGACATGAATTCATTCATTTCATTCATGGAGTGAAGGGAGGATGAAGCGATTACTTGACTTTAGGCAAAAAAACAAAAGAAAAGTCCTGATCAGCGATAAAGAAGAGGAATTTAATTCATTTGTGTAACATACAAAACAGTCCGGCGCCGGGGAAGTTTATGGTCAGACACCGCGCAAGCGTGCGCGGTCATAAAATTGGAGCTTGGCGCGTTCGCGCGAGCGTTCAAAGGCTTGTACAAGCGGCGCACGCACGGCGCTCACACAGCGGGGCGCCGCGCTCGCTCGAGCGCGGAGCTCTGCGCCGGCCTTAACAAGGCAGAAAAAAATGTGAGGTTGACAGGCCGAACGTGTGCAGTCAGGTCAGTTTCCCACAATCGGAATAAAATGAACAGATTAAGTGTTTACATGCACACTGTTCGGATTATGAATCTGCATAAAACACCTGTATAATTCGGATTACAAAGTATTTCGGATTGAGCTGAATGAACAAAGAATAATCCGAATGGGACATTTACATGATGCATTTTAATTCTGAATGGCTGTTTAATCTGATTACTTGTGTCCATGTAAACATAGCTAAATTAAGTCAAGACTGATGAAGTCCTTTGGATGAGGGATGAAATGTTTCAACAACAAAAAAAGAAAGCAAGAAACTGTGTAGATGACCTGATTTAACTTTATTTGATTTTTTTACTTGTATTATTGTGCATTAACTTTGATGTCTTGAACCACTTTGCTTATGGCTGCCTCAGAGGTGTCGACGGGGGAGAGGGTGGGCCCCAGAAACCAACTTATCACCAGCAAACTGGTTGGCCTATGTGAGCGCGCTGCTTGTGGGGCTGAGTTTGTTGTGGCTCCTCGGACTGATGAAGTCCTTTGGATGAAAGACGAAACGTTTAAAGAAACAAAAAAAAGAAACTGTCCAGATGACCTGACTGAACTTTGTTTGGTCTTTTCTTGTGTGTTTTCTAAGCCCAGTACATGTATTTATTTATTTATTTATTTATTTATTTATTTATTTATTTATTTATTCATTCATTTTACAATAATGAAATACAACAATTAACATATATGTACAGTATTTGGAAAATAAAAAATAAAATGTAAAATGAAAGGTAGCAGATGAAGAAGAAAATATCTTATTAAATCTGCTCCTTATTTATCTAATAAGAATTCAAACAAGTTTTCTATAAATAATAAATTAAGTGAATAACTCATTCAACTTTCAATTATACATATTACTCATTAAACTACATTCATTTATATTTGTTTAACAATTCAACTTTAACCAGTTTCTTAAAGACATAGTGGCTACCATCTTTAATTTGGTTGACTCCAACAATTAATCATTTGTAAAATGTACACCGAATCATTAATTTGCGAGGGTTTTGTAAAAATCCATCAATTCTCAGTCGGGTCATCTGGACAGTTTCTTTTATTTTTTTTATAGAAACGTTTCACCCTCCATCCGGAGGGCATCATCAGCCAGAGGAGGTTATTGAGCATGAACTTTCTTGCCTTGAACCACTTTCATCTTCATCATCATCATCATCATCATCATCATCATCATCATCATCATCATCATCATCATCATCATCATCATCATCATCATCATCATCATCATCATCATCATCATCATCATCATCAGCTTTATTTATAAAGCGCTTTAACACAGCCACAGCTGAAACAAAGCGCTGGACACTAGCTACAAACAAGATAAAAGAAAGCATAAAAACAGAACCACAAAACTAACACACAGTGAAATAAAAATTCAATTTAAAATACAATAAAATGACAAGTTAAATAGGTAAAATCAATAAAAATGAAGTAAAATCAAGTCTCATTTGGGTTGAAGGCCAATGAGTAGAGATGTGTTTTCAAACGGTTTTTAAAAATGGACAGTGAGGGAGCCTGACGAACGTGTAAAGGCAGAGCATTTCATAACTTAGGGGCACTAACAGAGAAGGCCCTGTCTCTTTGAAGCTTCCTCTTATGGTACGTCCACACCTAGCAGCGTTTCAACTTCCAAAAAGCTCGTCACGCACGCAAGTGGACGCACTGGACCCACAGTGGTGTCCAGACCAACGCGAAACTGCGGCGGTGTGGCGGCGGGGTGTGTGGGAGGAGCTTACCGGTATACCGAGTCCTCACTGCACTCCGCCAGGCAAGGAGCTTTTTATTTCTGTCTCTGTAGAGCAGACTTGACTGGTCGTGAAGGACTTGTCGCGAACACACAGCTACAATGAGTTTCTCTTCCATAGTCCATGACTCCGCGGGTTTTTTCTGTGTCCCACAAACAATACGTCACATAGTTGCGCAATACCCGTCCCCTCGTTTCCGCGTCACATAGGGACTCTCCTCCCCCCGACTCTCCCTGATCAACCAATCAGGGAGAGTTGAACGGCGTTTGAATGTTTGAACGGCGAAATCATCAACATGTTCAAGGCGTGCTTTGGAGGCTGACGCGGGTTCACGTGCACGGAAAACGCTTTCCAGCACGCTCAACACGCACGTGACGTGACGCCCGACGCCAAGACGCGGCTGGAGGCGCGTCCCCCATTGACTTTGCATGTAAACTGGACGCTCCTGCCGTTGAAACGCTGTTAGGTGTGGACGTACCATTACTCTTTGGAATGACCAGGAGCAGCTGGTCAGCAGACCTGAGTGACCGGGATGGAGTGTAATGGTGGAGAAGCTCTGCCAAATAAGGGGGGCAAGGCTGTTTAAAACCTTAAAAACAAACAAGAGAATTTTAAAATGAACTCTAAAATACACGGGCAGCCAGTGGAGAGAAGCCAGGACAGGTGTGATGTGCTCTCTTTTGCGTGTTCCAGTTAAAAGACGTGCAGCAGCATTTTGCACCAGCTGCAGACATGCAAGTGAGGACTGGCTGACTCCAAGCTAGAGAGAATTACAGTACCGTATTTTTCGGATTATAGGTCGCAACTTTTTATGGTTTTTTCAAGGCTTGCGACCTATAATCCGATGAGACCTATTTATGGATTTTTTTCCATATTTTTAGACCAATTTTTGACTCAGATATCAGCCTTTTTCACTTTGCCAGAAAAATTGTGCAGTACCACTTTTGGCCACTAGGGGCGCTGTGGCGCTGTGCATTACACTTCCAGAGGAGTACACCGACCCAAGAAGAAGAAGACCGTATGGTTTCCAGCTCATGTCTCCCAAAAACAGCTCCTGTGCTCGGACTGACTGTGTGCCTGCTGGCCTGGATGTAGCTGTTAGCTGTGTTTCTTAGCTGGTTTATTTTGCAAGATAAGTCAAGAACCACTCAGCGGATTTTTCTGAAACTTACAGAATGGAATCACAGTGTGGACGTTTACAAGTGAGTACCGGTAGCTTTATTAGATGTTTGAGAAAAAAAAAAAACGATCTTTTAGCTTAGCTTTTTGTTAGCTCGTGGCTGTCGTTCTGTTTACCGGTATGTTAGAAATAGCTTCAAAACCACTCGGTGTATATTTTTTATGCATACAGAGTTTAAATTATAAGACATGAATGTACGCAACGATGGTCTATAGCAAACATTTGACATAAAATTCGATTTTATATTAGTGTCAGAAGCGAACTGGTCTCGTGTTGGCTGATTAGTTTTTTATCGGTGTTACTTCTGTTAACGTCATAAATAGCTTCAAAACCACTCGGTGTATATTTATTTCTGCTTACAGAGTAATTATAAGGCTCCAATGTACTTAACTATGTCCTAGAGAAAACATTTGAGATGAGATTCGATTTTTTATTTGTGTTTTCAGAGACGGACTCGTCTCGTGTTTAGCTTCTGGCAGACATTAGCAGCAGAGCTAAACACTCGTGTATATTTATTTATGCTTACAGAGTAATTATAAGGGTCCAATGTACTTAACTATGTCCTGGAGAAAACATTTGAGATGAGATTCGATTTTTTATTCGTGTTTTCAGAGACGGACTCGTCTCGTGTTTAGCTTCTGTTAGCTTCTGGCAGACATTAGCAGCAGAGCTAAACACTCGTGCATATTTATTTCTGCTTACAGAGTAATTATAAGGGTCCAATGTACTTAACTATGTCCTGGAGAAAACATTTGAGATGAGATGAGATTTTTTATTCGTGTTTTCAGAGACGGACTCGTCTCGTGTTTAGCTTCTGTTAGCTTCTGGCAGACATTAGCAGCATAGCTAAACACTCGGTCCATATTGTCGGGTTGTCTCAGCGGTCACGCGGCGCGTCAGCGGTGGATGACGCGTTACGTCGGCGGTGACGTAGGTGCGACCTATATTCCGGTGCGACCAATTTATGGATTTTTCCAATTTTTTGGCAATAATTGGACACTGCGACCTATATTCCGGTGCGACCAATAATCCGGAAAATACGGTAATCCAGCCAGGATGAAATGAAGGCATGGATTACTGTTTCGAACTGCTGCCGTGAAAGAATAGGTTTCACCTTTGCCAATTTTCTCAAATGATAAAAACCAGATTTTACTGTGGCCCTTATTTCAGAGAGTCAGAGAGTCAGAGTCAGAGAGTCTTTATTGTCATTTGCACCGCATGTGGTACATGTGATGAAAACGAGATTATGTACACGGGGTCCCAGTTACATCCAACAACAAATGCAAGAGAAAAACAGTAATAACATCTAGAATTAACTAAGAAAAACATCAACTAGTAATACACTAAGCCCTAATGTAGTGGAAAAACATCATTATAAACAGCAGCACGAACATGAGTCTGTATGAGCAGATGGTCACAGATGAACACAGCAACAAGAAAACAGATCAGCATCAGCATGATGTGATATTTTGCAGTGTTTATTTATTTTATTTATTTATTCATGAGTCTAACAGCCTCAGGGTAGAAGCTGTTCCTCAGTCTAGTGGTTCTACATTTGATGCTCCTCAACCTCCGTCCTGAGGGGAGTGGGGCAAAGAGTGAGTGTGCTGGGTGAGTGAGGTCTTTCATGATGCAGGTGGCTCTTTTCCTGCATCTGGAGGTGTAAATGTCTGTGATGGTGGGGAGACTGACTCCAACAGACTTCTGTGCAGCCTTCACCACTCTCTGTAGAGCTTTCCTCTCTGCAACTGTGCAGCCTCCATGCCACACGTTGATGCTGGAGCACAGGACGCTCTCCACTGCACACCTGTAGAAGGAGGTGAGAACTGGGCTGCTCAGACCAGCTCGTCTCAGCCGTCTGAGGAAGTAGAGTCTCTGATGACCTTTCTTGATCAGGCTGGTGGTGTTGTTGCTCCAGCTGAGGTTATCATTCATGTGTACACCCAAGTATTTGTAGCTGGAGACCACTTCCACTGCAGACCCACCTATTTTCAGTGGGGTGTGTTTGTTCCTTCTGAAGTCCACAATCATCTCCTTTGTCTTCTTCACATTCATGTGAAGATTATTCTCTTTGCACCAGCTCTCCAGGTGTTCCACCTCCTGTCTGTAGCTGGACTCATCATTGTTTGTGATGCATCCCACCACCGCTGTATCATCTGCAAACTTAACAATATGACAGCCTGGATGTGTGGCTGTACAATCATATGTGAGCAGAGTGAACAGAAGAGGGCTCAGCACACATCCTTGAGGAGAGCCAGTGCTGGGACTCTCGAGCTTAAAATCACTGTCCATCTTAAAACCAAGGTTTGTAATTGTAGATTTCACATACATTGTCAGGGGGTCTAAGTCAACTGGAGGGCTCGAACAAGCTCCATTAGGTCCAAAAACAAGTACCTCAGTCTTTTTTTCATTAAAATGCAGGAAGTTTAGGGCCATCCAAGCTTTAAGATCCTCGAGACACGATAAAAGAGGTTTAATGGACCAGGCATCAACTCGCCTCAAAGGCACATAGATTTGGCAATCATCAGCGTAGCAATGAAAGGAGATGCCATGTTTTCTAAAAATCGATCCTAGAGGAAGCAGATATAAAGTAAAAAGCAAAGGCCCTAAAATTGATCCCTGAGGTATGCCACATGACAAAGGAGCAGAAAATGATTCAAACCCAGCAATTTTTACAGCAATTTTTACTTTGGCTGTGGCTGCCTTCCTGGGAGGAGTCGACAAGGGACAGGATGACCCCCCAGAAACCATTTTGGCTCCAACAAACGGGTTGGTCCGCTTAAGGTGTTTACTGCTTGGTGGGGAAACAGTTTGCTTGAACTCCTCTGACTGATGATGCGTTTCTATAAAGAAGAAACTGTCCAGATGACCCAAATGAGAATTATTGGATTTGGTACCTGGATTATTGAGCATGAACTTTCTTGTTTAAAAAAAAATCTTTGTAATGGTTCATGAGATATTTTGCTATTGACTCATATTTAATGGCAAGGTTTAATAACAGATCACAAGTGATCACTTGGACTATTCTACATATTAGCAGTATTAGTTTGTGTTCTGCTACCACACTAAATTTTAGCTCAATACCTCTAATAGTGACCGGCATGGAGCCTCTATAGTGTCAGTTCTCTCTAGTGATAATTTGCAACACACACGCACACAGAAACAAGTAAAAACATTGTTACTTCGCCTTCAGCTGCGGGCGATAAACTTGTCTTGCTGTAAACCTCCCTAACATTTAGAGCTGAGTAGCTGTGATGCAGAATACATGGTGTTCTTTGTGCCAGAGCACCTTTTAAACTCTAATCATGTGTTATCTGCGCTCATCCTCATCCCACACACACACACCTGTTTGTGAGCAGCAGCTTCTTCACCGGCAATCTTCAACAGCAGTGATAAGACACCAGAGAGGAAGGTAGACCCGAGACAGCAAAGTATAACTTACAGATACACACACACACACCACAAACAGGTTGTCTGCTCTGTATCAGGGACACGGCTTTGCTGCGATGCACCGGAGGACACAGTCTCCTGCTCTCTTGGCTCAGTATAAATACACCGCTCATTGTTTAAACAGCACAATGTGGCTTCAGGTTCCAGGGACCATCACTCTATGGTCTGGGTCAAACTGCCAGAAACACACACACACATACACACACTTGTGGAGGTGCACATGTGGCTGCATACACACACACAAACATATTCAAGCTAATGCAAACCAGACTCCCTTCGTCCCTCTTTTCTTGGAGTGGGAGAGAGGGAGCGGCAGCAGGGAGACAGGACGGAGCTGGAGCTCGGCCAAATGGACCAGCGGAGCTTGTTTGGAAAGCTTTCAGTCAGAAAGCCACTTTTTGGCAGGGGCCCTGTGAGTGCTGCTGAGCTCCATGAAGCGGGCTGGAGCTGCTAAAATAAATAATGGTTAGAGCTGAGGGGGTAAGAGTTGTTGGTGGAGGAAAAAGGAGGGGAAGAAAGGGAGGGAGGTGAAGGATGGAGGGAGAAATGGCGGGGTGGGAGGGCTATAGCGACCGCTCCTGTAATTATATCTGTCAGTCGACACCGAGGCACTTGGACCTCCGGCGCTCATGTTTCCCCCTCACTCGTTTGCTGCCACTACATTGAGGGAAGGAGGGCCTCTGCGTGTCTGCATGCACATTTTTTATGAAAGCATCAGGGTCTGTGAGCAGTTTTGTTTGCTCGCTGGGTGGTGTCCGAATGCACATGCTCAGATGTGCGTAAGGGGATTGTTGGACCTATTAGTATATAAACGTCACTCTTGGAGGGGGAGATGAAGAGTTTTAGGGAGAAAAGTTGTGCCCTCTTCGTACGCCCGCTCAGAATGAAATAATAGTCAAGAAACCCTGCATCATCGCGGAGGCGGTGTCTAATCTGATCTGCGAGCAACAGTGGTGCAAGTTATTCAGGTTCTTCACACCAACAATATCTTCCTCTGCAGCCGTGGTTCTTCAACTTTCTGTGCCGTGCCCCCTCCTTTGGAGGAGGGTCATGACTCATGTCTATCCAGGTCATGCAGTGAAGGATTAAAGGCACTCTCCACCACACTGCCTGACTTTCAGCCAGTCCAGCACAAAAACAAGTCTGAATAGCCACAGTGTCAACATGTGAACCTTGCTTGTAATTTTAATGCCTGAAAATTGAAATTAAACAAAAATTGAAGTTGGCGTGGCGTCCCTGAGACAACCCTGTCGTCCTCCAATGCGACAATTAGTTCGATTCCACCAGCAGTCACATGCCGAAGTGTCCCTGGGCAAGACCCTGAACTCCTCATTTCGTCCAATGTGTGTCCCATCTAGAGCTGTCATTTCTAACCAGGAGCCTGGCCCCGCCCGACTCAAGTTGGGGCTTTGGTCCATAATAATGTGGTTAATGTGCATGCCGGGTCTGTGTTGTGCTTCTGATTGCATCAGCGGACGTGCACAGCTGATGATCCAATTATATGGTGACATGGCTTGCCATACTATCACCAGCCGCATGTGGCCAATTGACTGTGCGCTAACCGGCCTTGAAAGAGGGAAAAAGTTCAGTTACGCTTCAGATGGACTACTGCTAGCAATCCATCATCCCAAATGGACGTTCATTCGGCTGCTGCACTCAGCGACGACCTAAAAAGGTGAGATCCCAAAATATCCAACATGTCAGAGCAGGGTCCGTGTCTGAATAATGCAGAATTCAGGCAGAAGCAGGGATTTAATGTACTTTGACGGCTATGAAAGGACAAACACCCCCTCAGCGCTAGCCTGGTTAAAACCACACCCTGTCCTTCACTTCGCTTCAGACTAGGGTCTGGCATTCCTCCCATTGAAAACGATTTCTCCTGGAGATTTTTGAATGGACCAATCAGAGAACAGAAGGCGGAGTTTTGTTAGTTTAGCCTGGCGAGGTCCAGGCTATCAGATAAATTGCTCAGAAACCACTCGGTGGATATTTTTTCTGCCACCAGTGTGTAATTATATGGCTCTAATTTACTGACTGTTGGCCTAGATAAAACATTTGAGATAAAATTCGATTTTTTATCATTTATTTTCGTAGCGCACCCGAGGCTGTTTGGAAAATGTCAAACCGAAACTATTTAAATCCAGCAGATTTGACCATTTCGTGAATTGATTTAGGAACTGTTAAGCTCAGGAACACTTCTGATATAACGTCAGCTAAGAAATATATTTTTTATCAGCAGAGAAATAATAGTTTTTTACCTTGTTTTGATGAAAATTCCTTCGTGGCGGCAGCCATTTTGAATGACGACGTCAGTCGACGTCGTTCAAAACTCCGCCTTCTGTTCTCTGATTGGTCCGAACAAAAATCTACCGGAGAAATCCTTGTGGATGGGGGAAGTCCCAGACTGTGAAGTGAAGGGAAATGAGAATTGAGCGGAGCTGTGCAGGAAGGCGAGGGCCAGGCTACCTCAGCGCCAATCTTCTGCTCCCTCTACTCAGCCGTACGCATCCGCCGACCGTTACTAACTATATGAGGGTCATTCTATAATTGGAGATACATTTGGCACTTCAAGAAATGACCAAAAAAACTGATAATTTCTCAAATTTTGGTTAACTTGATAACAGAGTTTGACAGTAACAGAATTGACAATTTTAAACGTTTTCATAAAAACTCCACTTGCTAGCATAAATGCTAAAAGCACATGTCACGAATGAAATTATGGTTTAAAAAGGTTTAAATAGAAATATTTTTATTTAAAAAATCAGTAGTGTCTTCCTAGTGATATTAGAGTAACAAGATTGACTTGAAAAATGATAACTCTTGGTGTTGACGCTTTTCATATTGAAATAATTTCTCAGAGAAGGGTAGACACCTCTGAGTGCTTGAGATCTTGTCAGAAAAAGGAAGTGATGTCATTTCATGCAACTTTTATAGCTGTGGAATGTCATTCCAAAAATTTAAAGGGACAGAACCTTATGGTAACAGAGTTGACGAAATATTCTCGGACACATAATTTAAAAAAATAAAAATAATGTCTTTTTAATTAATTTACTGTAATATTCTTGTATAATTGACTATTTCAGCAGGCTGGAAAAATAATATTTTATAGTTTCCAAAAAATAAAAACCTGAAAAACTTGTTTTTCCATCATTTCAAAAATGGAAAGGAAAAGTGACCAACTCATACAACAAGTAGTTATGTTTATGGAACTATATAAAACATGTTTAAATGTAATTATATTAATATTATGAACAGTGACATATTGTGATCCATACAAATAATCAAGAAATTTTTTTAATTCAAAAAAATGAAAAAAATTCAACAAAGCAGGCCAAAAATAACGACTCTGGACATCAAATGTATCTCCAATTATAGAATGACTCAGCAATCAAAGCTTAATTAAAAATGCTGTTTTTTTCCCCCTTCAGGTTCGGACCTGTAATTATTGTTAATTTGTCGGGTCGAGTGGGGCTCAGAAATGATGGCTACAAGCTGGGGCCGGGTTGGGTCTGATTTTTTGGACATGAATGCAACTCTAGTCCTATCAGTGTATGAATGTGAAAAGCACTGATTATTTTTTTTGTATAAATATAGTAGAGTGCTGTATGAATGGGTAAATGAGGGCACATATTGTGTTGTAAAGCCCTTTGAGTGTCTTGATGAGATAGAAAGATGCTATATAAATATTGGGGGTTGTATCCAGCCATATGAAGTCAAAATGGAAAAAAAAAAAAAACGCTACTATGAGTTTAAATTAATGATATGATTCATTCAACAAAGTTGTCAGATCCTGTGGATGGTTTCACTTTTTGTTCAATCATTTTGTCTTAATTCATCCAAAGGACTTCACCAGTCTGAGGAGACACAACAAACTCAGTTCCATACATAAGTGACATCACATAGTGGGCCAAGCAGTTTTATGGTGATAAGATGGTTTCTGGATTCTACCCTCTCCCCCGTCGACCCCTCTCTGGCAGCCATAGCCAAAGTGGTTCAAAACATCAAAGTTAATGTTTCCAGAAACCATCTTTTCACTGTATAACTAGTCGTCGGCCCACTAAGCCACTGGAACTGGGTTTATTGTGGCTCCTCGGATTGATGAAGTTCTTTGGATGAAGGAAGAAATGTTTCAACAACAACAACAAAAAAAGAAACCATCCAGAGGACCTGACTTTGTCAGATTTGTTTTACCTGGATTATTGAGCATGAACTTTGACATATAATTAATTATTCTTTTAAGCGAACTAGCATTGCTGACATAAACACCAGCATGAGCTGACAACTTCAATTTAAAATATTACAACTTTGTTTTCTGGTTTTTGGTACTAAGCTTTAGAAAGAACAGGTAAAAATGTATTTTAAAATATGAAATTACCATCCGTAGATTAGTTGAACTGCTTAAAGGATTTGTAGCCTCAGGGCTCATGTTCTTATATGACCAACATGTCTTGACATTTCAGGAAAACATCACAGAAACATTGCTGCTAAAAAAAAAAAGTAGTTTAGCAGTTTTAAAACAAAATTATTTTTTAGTAAAAATACAAAAACACAGATGTACGAGAAATAAGATTATGCTGTGATCTAACCTTTTTCAATCATCATATTGGAACAAATAAATATATTAAGGCTATTATTTAGTTGCTTTGTTTTACTAGCAAGCCTCAGGATAAACTTGATTATTGTTCCTGAGTAAAATTTTGTAAAGTCTGTATCTATAGTTTTATTTTACATATTCCTGTAGGACATGTTTGCACATTTTACATTTAGGAGACTTGAAAATGAAAAGAAAAAAGTTTCATGGTAATAACTGAATCTAAGTTAACAGTTTTGACGCAGCAGTTATGGAACAGGAAACTTTCCATTAATCCAAGTGTATCATGCTATTGCTAAATGCTATCTACGGTAATTCTAATTTAGCTTTTTTAAAGCCTAAATGACAAAAGCCAGACACAAATATTAGAAATTATATATATTTTTTAATTCTAGTATTGTATTTTCATTTTTGACACCTACAAAAACAGATATGAATGAGGAGGTCAGGCTAAATGTTTGTGTGATGAATGTTCACATTTTGGTAAATGACTATCTTTTCTTAATTCGTGCTGTAATTTACTTTGACTATATATTCAGTTAAATGTCTGTTACAAGTCTGTTTACCTGTCTGTTTGTATATTGCACAGTTTTAACCTTCTTCTAGGGAATGTTGCCAATTCTCCTGCTCTATCACTACAAGCAGACTGCAATATTATCTTCAAAAATAAAATGATAAAGGAACCCTGAGTTAATAAAAATCCCCCAAATTGCTAGAACACCCGTAAAGGTCAGAGATTATTAATAGACTTTTTATTTGCAGCTCACATTTGGAGACTTCTGAGCAGAAAAGGTTCAAGTTTTGCTGTTAGTTTTCAATGTGACTCTGTTCTTTAGACCATGAGTGTGAGAGTGAGCAGCCAAAAAGAGGATTCTGAAAAATCTATCTGTTAATTATCACCCAAACTGTTTTTGTTAGAAAACAAGATGCAAAAGATGCACACGAGCCGTTTTCTCGTGGCTTATCTTTCTGTTTTCTTTCTTCGTCTGCTTCTGCAGAGATCTGCCTCGGTCTCTCTTCTCAACCAGGATCAGGTCCAAGGATCTCACCCCAGAGACACAATTACCACACCGGGCTAAAGATGCCCC